>JASANE010030454.1:0-30033 GCA_030248225.1 Trileptium ribeirensis | reverse complement strand
TCCGATTAAATACTGAGCTTGCGCGTTCCAGATGAGCGGGTGGAAAACTCAAATTGGCAAGTAATTTGAAATTCCACCAATGTTAGCTGGGCATAATTAGAAATTATACCGCGAAGGTCTGGCTAATCGAATGTAATTCGCAATAGAACAAAAAATCAAGTTTCGGATATCAACAAATAAATGAACACCCCAATAATCTTGGCTTTTCAAATGCATAGTTCCACCATGACAACGGAGTTGACATACATAATCGTAGGTATTCGGAACGTGGAACCCCAAATGTAATTGGCAAGAATCTACATTTGATTAAAAAAGGACACGTAATTGTATCCTTTCTTGATGAAACAGGATAGGAGCGAGCGGCATTTAAATACATTGTAAGATCAACTTTGTTTCAATTCAAATAATGGAACATTTGTTGTATCGCAATTTAGAAGCAAGGTGCGGCACCTGTGCCTTCAGGTTTAAATTTAAGGTTTAATTTCTCATATATTACATGAAATATGATAATCTTAACCACTACAAGCAGTAGACCATACATTATCACTGAGTTCTTTAGGTAGAACCAAGTGATAATTTTCCAACCGATTGAAATGTTCGTCCTTTCCTAACGAAAAATTTCCGGGTGAATGGATGGGCAGCGCATGGTAGAACATGTCTTCGTTACCACATTTGCTTACGAATTTCACTTCGGAAAACAAAAACATTTTATTAACGTGAAAAATTAACTGACTGCGTTATAACCAAATGAATGTGATCGACCGCCCCCTCCACTTTTGAACAGCTTGCAACGGATCTGTATTCCTGACCAAACGATGGCACTCTTATAGCAGTAATTTGATGTCGAATCAGCGCAGCCAAAAACGTCGTTAGCTGAATCCCATGTTCAGCGACATTTTGCAAATGATATGTAGCTCGATAACGAAATCTCGCAAAGCTTTTATTACCGAATGCTTCCCAGTATTACTGGCGTCGTGATCATCATGATGATCATCAACGTTATATATTTGAAACGACTGCCATTATACGGTGTCGTATTGCACAACAATTGTTATTAGTTGCTACAAAAGTTCATTTATTATTATAATATTACTGAATAATAATAGGATTATAATATAATATATAACATAATACACTACCTTACTATATAACTTTATACACAGCAACCATTAGCTGCTACAAAAGTTCAATTATTACCTAATAATAATAAATGGATCATATAATTATAATCCATAATATACGTTGTGAGTGAAGCTATACATTTGCTTTGTACTACTACAACTACGTCTCCAGGTAACGAGCATATATAAAGGTCAACCAGCCAAGGAAGACGCGTATGAAAACGAAGGTTCATGAATTGTTTTATACAAAAATTATACATATAGAAATGCATATATGCACTGTATAAATATATAGTTGTATGTATTTATATACGACATATAAAATATTTGTGCCATACAAAATCTTTCCAGTGCTTCATCCAACTTCTCCATTATAAAACACGTAAGAGCAAATTACAAAGAAATGACATAGTCAGCATAATCGTGAATCCAACTGCTCAACATAAGCTAACATGACTAAGCTATAAACTAGCGTGTTTTTGCGACCTAGCATCTCATACTTTGATCGCTAAATTGTGTCACGCTGTTACACATTGGACCAAGAGTTGATGATTTTTTACTTAGTAAAAAACATCATAAGATCTAGAATGAATACGGGACCTGTTACTTTGACAGAAACAATTGGGCCTGTCCTAGTTGGGGGAGGGGGTCAGGAAATGGACCCACTATCTTTTCAATTATGCCGCCATAGTCTCTGGACAACCAGCATCTGTCATCCTTAAAAGATATTGCTTTGCAATCAAGGTCGCACCTTTGCCAGATAATTTGCACCAATTTATTACTTGACCATCTACTATACAGAGGAGCAGCAGCAACGAAAAGTAATAATCACTCCCCTAACGTTTTATGAAAAATGCGTAAAAGCAGCAAGTTGTACCCAAAAATCTATAGAGAAAAATGGCAGTTTTACTAACATATTAGCACCGTTGAGCGTGACGCCCGTATGTATTTCAGCTCACTTCTTTACAGCTATTAATACCCGAGGTTTTAATCTCTTGGGGGCCACCGTTGAGATTTTTTGCCTTACACTTCCCGCGGGTCAGAGCCTTACTGCAATAACACTGATGGTGCCCATTTAATCTCAGTCCAAAATAAGTTGTCTTGCTGATATTATAATATTTTTTATCCATTTATTTATTAACTAATAATTTATTCATATAGCCCAAACTTTTTTCGCTGCTATATAATAGCGTTAATATCAATTTAATAGAGTTAAGTGCCCTCCAAAAAGCACGTCGACAAAGGTGTATTTATATTATATGCCGCTATTCTGATAAAATAAGACATGTTTCTCACCATCTATAACTATCTACTTCGTATCGAAACTTATTTGATATTTTTACAGGGCCTAGTCAAACATTTAAAGGGTCGATATGATTGAAATCGATCGCCCAATCTTGTCATCGCATATCTGAGCCATCCAAAGACTGAATTTTAATTGCGGCAGTGTGTACAATATATTTGCGCTGTATAAACAACAAATAGTTTAGGCTTGACGTTTCTAACCTCAGAAATGCAAATATCCCAATAGAGGGCGGAAAAAGGGTTGAAATCAAGGTCGTCTGTTAGTATGTGTCTAAGATGTTAAATAATATATTTACAATCTATTGAATAACCGAAACTGAAATTAGCCGTAATTGCAACTATAATTCTAGGCGAAGCTAAGCTAAAAGTTGGTTTAATCAGCCGCCATATGGGCAAAATATGCGAAAGAGAGAACTGACGTGTGAACCTATTATTGCGGCACCCTCACCCCCCCCGAACGCCTCTATCGCCTGAAACTTTGGACATCGGTCTGTATATGGTCCTATGGTATCTAACGCGCTAAATATGACATTAAGGTAACCTTTAATCACCGATGTAATGTTATTGGTTCTCTGCCATTTTGAAAAAGGCTCGAGCAACTAAATTTTCCACGGCTGTTTGTTTTGTCGACTGGGATTGTGTTGCTGGTGTTCGCGGTCCGTTAGTGCGACTAATATGTCTTCCATTGTAAACTACCACAGAGTGTAAACCAAAAAAAAACAAACAAGCCCAGGATAGTCAATTGCGCTTCGTTTCCCCTGATAATACTCCGCACATTTAACAAGTCGTAGCAATGCGAGATACTCGAAACTGCTTATCGTAAGGGATTATACTCGAGTTAAAAACTCTAATTTCACTGCAAGTAGTACCCTGTTTTAAATATCAGTTTAAACATGTTGAATTTGTGAATACATTGCAGCTAATTGACAGCTGAATAACCGAAAAAGTAAAAGGGTCGAAAAAATTTTATCGATGATATCTATGATCCACCAAAAGTTGGAGGCCTCCAACTGAAAAAAAGTTGAGTGAATTGGATGGCATCACGCCCAACTCGTGGATATGGTGATGGCGAGAAGTGTCGTACTTTTCTCAAGAAGCTACCGTGAACTCTTCAGTATTGTTCTTATATTATATTGTATTATAGTATTATAATATGTATTAGAGGTGATAATTTCGGTTCGCTCGTTGGGCCGACACCTTACTGCAAGGAGGCTGAGCCGATCTTGATTTCCAACAGACCAGTACGACTTCGATTTCCTGTAAGGCCAACAAATTTCGGTTCATTCTCACCTCAGTCAAAAACCGAATAATTTGGGCACAGTTCAATAACTTTAGGTTCGTTTTTTCTTGTCGGGATCAATTTATATATGCGTTTTTTATTTTTATATCGCCTGTATCCATTATATTGCACATGATTACACTTTATTACAGATAAGCGGAGCTGAGTCGAAATTTTGCAGCTCCAGGGCGGTACAACACCGAGGTAGAATAGGCTGGGCCGGGTAGAAAAAATAACGGCCCGTTCTCAACTCTAATATGTATACATTTATTATAAACAATATTTAAAAGGTTATATATTTATGCATACATATACACCTCTATATTGCTATCACAACTCTCATCAAATCTATAAAATAGCTGATATACGGCGCAAATAAACCGCGTTGTACTCTAATCGACTGCAGTGTATAGAACTATGCTCAACTGCTAGAAAGGACTTCGATATTCGAAGCCATTATTAGACGGCTCTTTTATTGGAAGGGATAAAAAGTCGATGCAACTTACGACTATGGATTAGCCATCGTTGAAAGTACTCATATGAACACCCTGATAAGCTGTCGAGTCGATGAATTCCATCGGGTATAGATGCATTACCAAAATTGGCCATATTATTGCAAATTACGATCAAACGGAACTGGAACTTTCGAGTACTGCGCCTCTCTATGTATATATGGCCAAATGGATTGCACTCGGAGAATATTTCCTCCAGTGATTTACACCAACAGATAAAAGATTAACTGTACCACCAATACGCGATATAATATTACACTTTCAACCTATTCTACAAAGGCCACCTGGCGTCCTGACTTCTAGCAACACCCGCGTCACAATGCCAAATCACTCACAAAGCCCGAACACGTGGTGTAGCCGCGACAGTTGCAGCTGCGTCGTTGCAATCGACTTGAGACCTACGAGCAATTCGGACTTTGTAAAAACGCCAACAGCATCTAACGTTCTAAACTCCTAAAACATCACTCGCTTCCGGATGACGAATCGATCGCTGAATCCGAACGCAACGTGTAGCCACAACAGTAGCGACAACGTTATTGACACCGACTCGACCACAACAACAATTCTCATCACACAATTCTATTTGGTCGCCGTTTGCGGTAGCGTTGTCGCGTGTACGTCGGCAACGTTCAACGCTATCCTAGTTCAACTGTTTGTCGGGCGACGCTCTTATCGCAACTCGTACTTGCTCTATTTGGGCATCCTTGCTGCAACCGATATTTGGACGTCGGTTGCGTATTTGCTTATTCATAGCGTCGCTGCGATCTACGAACGCTGGCATATCGGGCAGCTGTATCTCATTTGGATCGCCTATATTCGACCGATTTATATGCTTTCACGAATGTCACAGCTTATTTCGGCATATCTTGTTGTCGCTGCAACGCTCGAACGGTAAGCGGATCATTTTGGTTAATAAGTACCCGAAAATGTCAACTTAAAAATTCAGAAACTGTTTTGGTGTCGCCTGACTAAACTCGACGCGACGGTTCAGAAAATAACATTCGGGTCATCATGTTTTGGCAAAAGATTTGTTACAATTTTTAGTTATCATTTTTATCAGCTAGATCCGTTTGCATCGGTGCTTAGAAATTTTAGTAAATTCACGCACGTACACAGTTCCATAAAATATCTCGTAACTCGTTAGCATATATACAGAACGAGTTGATTTTGTCAAGATAAAGCTTGATTGAACATTTGACGATGCGGTTCTAAGCTTACAAATGTAAAATTAAACATTCTTGAGCAAAATATTCGAAAATTTTTGGTACATTTCCGGAACCGCCGCGACGAGCAAAACAAAATGGTACCAAAAATCTCGCTGTGTTATGAAAGACCATTTTGGGGGTATGGAAGGGGAAGGGCTAATTAAAAAGATACTGGCAAGCAAGCCGTGGTGTAATAAACACAAATTCAATCCCATTAATGTGTTTTAAATTGTAGTACATACGTACTTTAAACAATAGTAAGCCTAGTTACTGAATCTACCGGAATAATCTCACCTATGTACATACATAATTTGAGCGGCGCAATAATTATCCCTTATACTGCAACAATTTCCATATGGCCATCCCAGCAATTTCGTTTAAGCATTCAAATGTTATTTCGCTAACTATTTTAAAGCATTTAAAAGAATCGAAAAAATTGTGAAGGTCAACGATATTGGTGCCGAAATTATATAATAAAACATTCATAAACTTAGAAACTTCCATGCACGGAATCAAAATATGACGAGATTCATTCTCACATGGGGTAAGCAGAGTAACGAAGTGCCGTCGGCGCAGCACTTAAAAGCAACAAATAACGCAGTTCATTCAAACATGGTGCCAGTATAGTATCCAGTGCAGTCGGCACAGAACTGAGAAGCGTAATTATGTGCGGAATCATAAAATGGTGTCGTTCATTCACATGTAGGGAAAGTAAAGTAACCAAATACAATCGTTCCAGATTTCGAGTATTTGGGGTCTCTTAGACTCAAAGAAAATTCCATGTGATCAAACCCTGCAGCGTAAATAATGGCAACAGCAGTACATTAAATTCTACTATGTAGAGGGTGCATCGCTCTCCAAAATGAGACCAAAACACCCAATAGCTCGACGGATTGCAAAGATATTGCCGTATACTGTAATTTGGATCTCGTGGGTCCATTTAAATACATTTTTCACATAAATCCTACATTACGAGAAAACCTTGCAGAGAAGCATAATATGTATTAACAGTATTAAAGTGCCTTATTTTCTCTACAAAACGAGCCCAGTTTGGCTGAAATATTCACACCGGTTGTTGAGATACAACATAATTAATGTGATTTTTCGGGCACTTTCTCTACCCGAACCGGTACGGTCCAGCCGCTTTTACGGCAAGAAGTTGGAATCCATTTTCGCGTCTAAGTAAGCGGCAAAAATGAAGATTCCAGGTTTCGAACGACCTATCGTGCGAGTCAATCCGCACAACCGAAGTTGAGTTATGCCTATCATCCCAAAAACATACACCGTTGAAATTTACCACTCTACATTCGCCAGGGTGCTCATGGAGATGGATATCTCCACGGAGATGGAGCGGAATGGAGATCATTTATTTTTGCTGAGATCTCCACTCCACCGTGAAGATAATTTAACACAAACCGATGACATAATCATAACCTCCGAGTTAAGGTTATTGGATGTTTTGACGTTTAACTACACAACTGACACTGACAACGGCTAATCGCTAATGGCAAAAATTAAGATTAGGCGGAAATCTCCGTGGACACCGCAATCGAAAGTTATTGCATCTCACATACTGTACAACGCTAGAGTTATCAATAAATAGAGGAGTTATAGCTGTCGATGTCCAGATTTGTCTCTGCTATTTTCCACGGTGGGCATGCCCACTATACACCCCATCGTCATAGGGGCCGCGCCCGATAGCTGAGCAGAGGGCAGCCACGGGCCCCAGGCTTCCTGTTAAATACAACAGCTCTTTAGTGCTTGGAAATGCACTGGGGCTAGATACAAGACCCTTTTAGTGCATGCTGTAACCGAAACAGTTGGGTTGTCTGCAACTAAAGTGACGACGTGATTCCGCCAACTGGCCTTAGCGGCGTGAGGCAATGCTATTCTTTGCGCTTTAGGCTGTGCAGCTTCGAAATTGTCGCAACTGTCCCAGCTGGTTTTGCTGAAGAACAGCTGTGCTTCTGGTGATATTTAACGTTATTAACTGCGCCCTGATTGACCCACTCTCCGTCAATTAATTTATACCATACAAAGCTGGCCTTACAAAATCTACAACATAGGAATGGGGCCAAAGCACCGTCTTCGACTAGTTTTACTGCTTTGATATCCCGGTCAGTTTTTAGCATTAACGTTTTCGGAACATCTATAATCTCTGCACGAAATTCCTTTAAAAGTTTTTCCACGTCGGCGCTACCAATGTTAGAAAACGTCGCCATTAGTACTTAAAGTCGCAAGAAACAATGAATTAAACGTTTGGGCATTTAAGCAAACCGGTCTGTCTTTTCTAACACCAAAAATATTTGTGAGAACAACTTTAATACTGCATTAAAACTACACCCAGACTGCTTTTCAGACCACACGCACTACAGTTTTGCCACATACATCATATGCTGCTCTGTTCTATCGACTTTGTGAATTAGGATTATTTTATTATTTTGAAATTTGGGGCTTTTCCCAAGCATTCGGTATACAATATGTCGGTATGGCACCGCTATTGATTGAGGACTCAAGTATCAAAAGAATTGGCAAATTTACTAACTGTTTGGCCTTATGTTATTCGGGACAACGTTTGGAAGAAGTCTGGGTGCGCCTGGACACGCTGTTGGCTAGAAACTGTGTTGCGCATAACAATATAATTTTTATATATGCGGGTATTAATGACTTATCCAAACGTCGATGCGAAATCGAGCATAATTCACGTAAATCCAGAAGGCATCGTACTCCTCGACGGATTCGAAGAATAATCATATCCGCAGCAGCTGTAATTCGTCAAATTTGCTCAAAATATCCAGAAACGATGTTCGTCCAAATTTCTGTACCATTTCCGCCGCGCTTTTTGTTTCCCGGATGGAGACGCCGCAGCGTTCAACCAAACGTTCCGGTATGGTGTCAGTGAGAGGCAAGCAGCATTTAAATTGAACAATTCCTTTGATACACTTAAAGATGAGATCAACAATTTCATCTTTCTGGACACTTCATCACAAATTTTTATCGAAGGCAAGCTAGTTCAAGAGCTATTTTGTGCTAAAGATCGATACCATTTATCCAAACAAAGAGGTGGATTCATGGGAAGCATCATTAACGAAATGGATGCGGAAATAACCGCAGCGTATAAAATGCGACCGAATCTACCGTAGAATAGCGACAATTAAAGGTAAGCCAGAGAGTTTTTGTATCTGGCTTTAGAAGAAGTGTATGACACAGAGAGATAATGTATCTGGTCAGACTATTTTGCATGAGAGCATTGTATCATGCATAAAAGCTAGAGAGGTCTTATATCTAGCCCCAATGCATTTTCAAGCGCTAAAGAGCTGTTGTATTTAGCAGGAAGCCTGGGGACCGTGGTTGCCCTCTGCTCAGCTATCGGGCGCGGCCATTATGGCGATGGGGTGTATAGTGGGCATGCCCACCATGGACCATAGCAGAGACAAATCTGGACATCGAAAGATATAACTCTTCTATTTATTGATAACTCTAGCGTTGTACAGTATGTGAGATACAATAACTTCTGATTGCGGCCTCCACGGAGATCTCCACGAATGTTTCATGGAGACGGAGTAGAGACTAAATTTTCATCTCCATGCGTACCCTGACATTCACTACGCTCGTTCCACTCAGTGCGCTCAGTATTCAATAAGCCTCTTTAACAACATGCCTAATTCCCAAAATGTTACTATGGAAAAACGTATGTGATTCATAAATCATAGCGAAAATGCTGTATTACCTATACATGCAATACTACAAATCTATCATGCTATTTTGACTTAAGATACATTCATCCTTCTAACTACTGGCTCAAAATTTGCAATTTCCGTAAATTTGAAAGAGCAAACAATGTTCAAACCGTTGTGGCATGTTACTTTAGCCAATGAGGAAAAACATAACCCGACTAATTTTGATCTCAAACATTAACATATGATGTATCGCATCGTAACTTACAGCATTTATCCACTGTACATTATTCAAAATCTGATCAAATATTGCCATTAAATTTGGCTTAAAAAAGTTTGAACACCGTGAACACACATTTAGGATCAGGTACTGCCACTCTAAGTTTGAAATTTATCAAAATATAATATTTTATCATGCATACATTAGTCATCACTTAGTATTATATTATCATTTAATAAATACGTAACCGTTGCGTTCAGTGGTTTTGATACAATCATTATTATTAAAGGCAAATCCCGGAGAGGCTTATAACTGTTGGCACTAGATACCGTAGACAAACTTGTTGCATGTTCTTAAGCAATCGGAACAATATACGGAATAGACTGATCAAGAATTTTTCATGTAACAACTGTTCAATACAAAAACATAAAATATGTCTTCATATGCCTCACATATATAAGCAGCATTGCAACGGATTAATGACATACTAATAGTAGAAATGAAACAGGCTTGTTTAACGGGTTAATTAGTATTATAAATTCATCATTCAACCCGCAAAAAAAGAGTTTTAAGCTTTGGCTCATACCTCAAAAAAACGGCTGCTCTGACAAAAAATGCTTTACAGCATTGTTACAGCTTTCTATACGAATAGTCTGTGAAACTTTTTTCAATCCAACGCTTATGGCAAGTTATAGCCAAAACATTGGGCTACAGCAACTGCCCGAAAGCATAGTCTCTAATTCTCGGTAGCTTTATACAAATTTTCATCAGGAAATCACTAGAGCAGCGCAGCCACAATCGTTTACTTGCTACAAAAGTAGATTATACTACGCGTCAAATACAACAAATTAAAAAAATTTATCAATACATGAATGAACTTGAATGAAAACGATGACAAAAATCGAAAAGACTAGCGTGTAAAAAATTATTAACTTAATGAAGCGGTTCAAAATAAAGTATAGGTATATGTATATTGACTTAGAACATATTTTTTTCAAGTCGAACCATAGTAAAGTAACCAAAAGGAAGATGCACAAGCAAGACGAAACGACCATTAGAATCGATATACATCATACCACAAAACACGTGATGCAAACCAGCACTAACACGTTCACATTTTAATCTCAGAACGTGAAGAGATTCTTAACACAAGTTTGTCTTTTTAAAATCTAAAAATTGGGAAAAGTATTCTGCGATTTATCATATTTTCCCGTATGCCGATTTTTTGTGGTAAATTTGAAAAGTTGTTAAAATTTTTCAATAACACTATTACAAAACCATGGCCGTAGTGACATAATCCTTCACTAATAAAGTAATTAGTTGCAAAAGTCAATAAGGATCTTGACTAAGGCTAGATCAAGTCATCCCAGTATGCCAAGCTGTACCCTATTTTAGCAAATTAAAAGCATCATTTCATGCTACACCACCAACTACTCAGTCCGTGTTCGGAACACCATTATCTCTTTTGACGAGTGTGGCTGCGGTTTTAATGACACTCGTGCAGAGAAACCCTCTACAGTAACTCAGTAAATGAAGAGCAAGAAGGTATATATTAATTTCGGTACCCTAAGCCGTAGTCTAAGCTTCACATTATCACATTTTATATAAGACTTACACTTGATCTAACAATAACTCTTCTGGGGGATGCTACCGCTCTAAGCTGTTCTTTCTTCTAAAGGTACACGTCATCCATTGTAAAGAAAGTTTGTCTACACGAGTGCACGATTTTTCAGCTACGCAACCATCGTTGGAAGTGACGGTGGCAACATAAAACAATCGACTGCTGACGGCGCGACGGCTACAGCCGCTGTTGTTCGACTATCGCCGTGTTCGCCCAGTCGTCCGTTCAACTGTTCCGACTGTATGTCAACCAAACGACCGTACATTATCGCCGCTATTATCGCAACCGCCTCGCTGATCCGATCACAAACATATTGGGACTATACGATCGTATTTTACGGCGACGACGACGACGATTCGATATGTTCTACGTCAACGAACCAGTTCGACTCGGTTATAGTTACACGACAAAACGTCGCCGGCCGCCACGGCACCATCGCTAGCACTGTACTATTTCACTTAAGTCAAACGGCTCTTCAAATGGTGTGCCCGTTTATCGTTTTGCTCGTCCTCAACTCGTATATTATACGTCGTCTCCATGCAGAAGTAAGCAATATATATGTATAAACATTTGTTACATTTTCTGTTATAGAGGCTGAGAAAATACAGATGAGGGAAGAGAGTGGCGTATAAGGTCGGGCCAGTTCCAGACATATCTTCAATAGCGAATTTTTAAACAAGTTCAAGACGCTGCATGGCGAAAACCGAGAACAATAGAAACATGCTTTCTAATAACAACTAAATTGGCTTTAAAATATGTCAAGCCCAAACTTAGGAATTGTCATAGAAATGTCTGGAAAATATTCAAGGATCCACTCCCATCTCAAGACGGAAAATGGGTTCATTGATTGGTTGAACGATGTTGTCCGGTCCCTGGACCACGTTGCATCCATCTATAGCCTTGAGCCTAGGCCGAAGCTAATGGTAGATGCAGAGGTGTATTATATTAGAATAAATACTCTCTAAAAATTAGTACGACAATAACTACATACCATATATTGTGTGATATTATTTTGCTACAATATGTATACACATTAAAAAAATACGAACAATTGTGCGGATAACAAATCCTACATCAGTTGTGTACCAATTTTTACATTAATGTATGACTACGGCAACATAGGTTGTGACAAATGTAAGTATCACAATAAATGTATGACACATTGTACATAATTTGTATGAATTGTAATACAGAATATATATTATTATTCCTTTGTATGAATTTTCACATAAGAATTCATAAATGTAGCAAGTTATATACAGCATATATATGATAAATTACACATGATTTGCATGGAATTGTATACAAATATGTAGGGTTATTTGCAAAAATATGTATGGAATTTCCAATAATAAATGTATGTTTCATAGTACAAAGCTGTGTAAGGCTAACATATGAAATTGAAAATTAGTACAAAAGTTCCAATTATGTGAAAATATGCACACATTAGGTGCATTTTATTTTTTACAAATGTTTATAAAAATTCATACATGAGATATACTATATTTAATACAAAAATATATGTAAATTCATACTTTAGATACTTTTAATTTCATACAAATAATTATAAAAATTTATACAATATATATTATTTTTCAAACAAACATATATTCAAATTCATACATTGTATATATATGTTGTTTTTCATAAAATATATACTCAATATTCATGCAGTTCATGTTTTCTATTTCATGCAAATAAATGTGATGATTCGTACATTATGCTGTATATTTCATACTACAAAGCGATATATTTCAATCAATTACAATTGTACTTTTTATACAAACGAATCAGAAAATTCAAACACAAGAGAAAACTGTTGAATCGAATTCCATACAAAATTGTTTCGATATTCATACATTACAAATGTATAAATTGTTACATTTTAAATCAGTATGCAAATCAGACCGCACAAATAACGTAAAACTTAGTTCACATATAAATGTGACATACAAGCTATTTTTAAGAGGGTAGTAAAGGAAATAAATGATAAAACGAGTGAAGCGAGTCATTATTTGATTTTGTGCGTACTGATAAATTTATCCGCATCCATTCTTTAAGCTTGTAAGACCAGCTGGTGTTTCAAAACAGTTTAAGATAGCATGAAGATCGTACTATAGACTTTCTGCATATGATAGTCAGCCAATAGTCAGAAGTGTACGTTGAAATCATCCATCGCACAATGCGATGAGGCATAGCAACCTCCTTATTGGTAGTATATCTCTTCGGATTTTGTGACCGAGAAAGAACAGGCTATCAGTTATATCTCAAAACGAAGGGGTCATATGTTCTCTACGCCAAGTTTATTGGTTGAAATGCATCCATACGCTCAATGAAGTCGTGAAAAATTGATTAAGCCATTGAAATATGACTTTTCAAACAAACTTGGATATTTAAAAATATACATCTTTAATTATATAAATATAAACCAGTTGTGCGGAACCCCTGGATTGTATACAACACTAATTCGCATGCCAACGGAGTGTCTAGCCTAAGTCTGTGACTATTTCGAGCTTCCAAATTGAGCTTCATAAGCCCCTTCAATGTCCCAGAAAAGAAATATGCTGGAAAATGCGTCAAGCGAAATGTTAAGCAGCCATTTTCATCACATATCAAAATTATACCACCTTCAATGACCAAAATGACGCTAAATTTACATATTTATAGATCTCAGCTTCCAAGAAAAGTCAGAAATTAATCTGCCGTATTTTCAAAGTGAAGAGTTTCAGCACATATCAAAACCATAGCGCCATTATTGCTTCCTACAATGACCAGAAAAAAAAAACCTTTTGAAATTTATAAATCAAAACTTCCAAGAAAAATTCTAATTTGATGCGTCATTTTTCAACTTGTATAGCCCTAGCGCTTGCCCTATTTGATGCATGTCGCACTATAACAATTACCTTAAAAGCAATTCCAAAAACACATAGATCCGTTCTAGCATTTGCTTACAAGTGTATATCTTGAAAAAATATCAAAATTAGCCATGCTTGTTGCTAAAATATAGCATTTTAACATCTAAAAGGATCAATGATATACTCAACATAAGCTTAAAACAACGAAACTAGCATGTGTAACGGGTTAAATTACCCCATGTCTCCATCGCTCAGGTCCAATAAGCAAGAAATTCAATTATTCAAAATTTTCAAAATTTAACTTTGATTGGTGTTTTAAACTCTGTCTCATAATCAAAACGGCTCCTCTACCGAAAAATTCCAAAACAGCAAAGCTGCATCTGGTTGAGAGAATTCTGTATAATTTGTATTTTTGATCGATATTTTGGATCCGTCTCAGGTATCAGCTTTAACCTTACGTGTTACGGGAACCAAAACGGCTAAAATGAAGGTTGAAATACAACTCGGTTTTGTGAGAATTTTGGCAGGAATGATATCATAAGATAAGCGCAAACACAAAGCTAGGTGCATAATTAAAGTCCATTACGCGTCGAATAAAAAATTTGCGAAAATCAGTCTAGTAAAAACTTATCGGCAACACAGGATCCAAAAATTTATTGCATGATAAACCATTATTTGAAGCTCCTGGCTAAGCTCGCTGTTTCCATAAGTCCCGCTCTCATAATCTGTACATAGGCTTTAAATTTAAGCAACTGTATGACTTAAATATGGCATAACAGGCATGGAATTGATGCTGTCAACTTGTGATCGAACGGCGACATTGCAGCGGAACGCTATATATACTGTCAGAGCGCTGCCCTTCACATCACTATTCCTTTCGTACCCTATTTTCGATTATATATTTTAGGCGTACAAGTGTGGAATGATAGCGAATATGTTGGCCAAACAAGCGCAGCACGCTCTTGCACCAATGGCACGCAACTATCAAAGTATTGAATGTAAGTTTGACCTGAATATACTCCATATTTCAATGAATCGTATTACTACACAAATTGATGGAGGAAGTTTTTGTCAAAGCCTCAAGCAGCATCGAGTTTTACGCGATGAAAAAATGAAAATTGCCTCTGTAAGCAACGGCACAGCACAGCACGATTCTCTGTTTCCCCAACTTTACCGGCCGTGCGAGGTCCAGGGTGGTGAGCGGAACCACAAATGATGTCCTTGCAGCCAGCATCATTTTCGAACGTATGCTCTTTTCAATTTACTAGAAAGGGAGGGATGAAAGTATGAGTCAGCCCGGTCAGTTTTCGAACACCAGGCATCACGGCCGGCAATCAGAAGCTGTTGCAGCTGACTTTACTTAATTAATGCTACCGTTATATAAATGATCAATTCAAATACATTGTCATAAATATATCAATTATTGTACACCAGATATATTCAGTTGGTCGCACAACTCTTCTCTCCAGATAAGTTAACAACTATTCGCCATATAAGGTAACTCTTGACGTTATTTGAGTGGTATGCATCAAATAAGGTAAGGACAAAGCCCGACAACGTAAAAAATGACTTCAAATTAAAATTTTCTTTAAAATTTGTTTATAAATTTCATAAATTTTCCTTCTTTGGTCATTGCAGGAAAAAATAGACACGGTTTGTTTTTTTTGTGTATTTTACTGTGTGGATAAATTTATAGTCCGAAGAAAATTTTACACACTTCTAATACTTGCCTCAAAATAAAATTTCATTATCTTTGATTCAACGAAACAAACAAGTGTTCATTTTTTGCATTAAAATTGACAACAATTTACAAGCGTTAAATTAAATATTCTTAATCACTACATGCTCCTTATAGGTCCACACTGCAACACAAAATATTCTCTACCACTCGAGAGTTTGAATTTTACGTTACACGCATGCAATTACATACATAGGTATATTATATACAAAGATATTTTATATACCGCGCATATTGGAAATAGACACCACGGTAGAATTTTAGGTTCTTTTCCATTATCCCCCAGCCCGAATTTGGTCAATTTTGAAGATATAGAGCTGCTTTTGTTATCAATCGATTCAGCTCGATGAGGCAGTTCAGAAAATACTCATTTTACCCATATGCCTGAAAAAAGTTTTTCGATTTTTTGACATCTCCTTGGGAACCCAAAAATTTTTTCTTCGGAATATGGTCATATTGGGCACCATTCGACTCGGCTTGATGAGAGAAATCTACTGGTGTGCATTTTATTGAAATCTACGTTACCGTTAAAAAGTTCTGCGTGCCCAAGTAGCCATGAGGGGTGAAAATAAAATGCAAGCCATGCCATTCTCGAAATGCTAAGTGTAAGCCTTAGTCTTAGCCTAAACTAAGGTCCTTATATGAGACATACACTAAATCTAAGCTTAAGTCTGGAGGCTGCGCCCCCCGAACCCGCCGCTTTAAGCTGTTCCTTTTTCTAACGTTATAACGTGCCGCCTCCCAGGGCTACTTGGGCCCTCGTAACTTTCTAACGGTGACATAGATTTCAATAAAATCTCATCAAGCCGAGTCGAATGGTGCCGAATATAACCATATTCCGAAGAAAAAAATTTTTGGGTTCCCCAAGGGGGAGACCACTGGAATGTCAAAAAATAGAAAAAAATTTCAGGGATGTGGGTAAAATGAGCATTTTCTGAACCGCCTCATTGATACCAAAATCAGCTCTGTATCTTCATAATTGACCAAATTCGGGCTGAGGGATAATGGAAAAGAACCGTTGCAATCTGTAGAAGTCTCTTGGTTGCGAGACGACTTCCAGCTTTCTAAATACAGGCCAGGATAACGTTTTCCCCCGGGCACTGATAGGTTACATTGCTCTGATGTCTTCCGGCTTTTTAAGAGATAGATGTTCTGTGGATATATCCAGGAATCCTTGAAACGGCATTTGGATTGTTGCGACCACAGGCACTGGTCGATTTAGAGGTATGCCGAAATGTTCTTTCCATCGGTCAAATCGACATATACATGCTAGCGTTAAGAACTGTTCAGTTTTTCTCGCGTACTAGTTGGCATAAAGCGGTGGATATTCCTACTGTTATATTGAGCTTCTTCAGTTCACCGGACTCCCCGACGCAAGCTGCATGGCTCATTATATCTGCCTGTTCCTTCCAATAGTTTTCCTTATCCATGGCGATTGATGCCACGTCTTCTGGTATGAAAGTTTCATACAGTGCTTCGCTCGTCAACCAGATCCAGCATTCTCCATGATATCTAGTTTATTTGTTGGCGGCGAGTCCAACCCATAGCTTCTACTACGGTGTTTTCCAGAGCTGCCTCTGTGTTGTTGCATAACATGTCAAGGTTGCCTGTTCCGTAGCCGAGAGAAATCGCGAAGCGATTTGAGTGTTTGAGTGTTCGATTCAAGGTTGTTGCGGACATCTGCGTGGGACAGGCGCTCAGTTCCAATTCGTAACTGCTTCCGACTAGACTTGCGTGTGTGGATAGACGCACTGAGCAAGTAAGTGATAACAGGCTGTGATCTGACTGATGTGCCTATGTGCGAAGAGCAAGCCTTGATTGATGACTGCTGGCGTTGCTTCAGTATATTAACTCCATTTATATATACCGTGTTTTGGAATGCTAATGTTGTTACAATTCGATTCAGGAAGCTTTCGCTAAACAAATCGGGTGCTCGGCTCTGGGCGAGAGTTCGTGCATTAAACGATGTAACAGTAAATAGAGGTTTGCTCACTTGTGAACTTCCCAGGGGCCTTGGCCTGGGTACCGGATCGCTTGCTGGGGATGGCCTAGTGTTTTGTTGATTGTACAGACGAGTAATACCTATGCAAGGGTAAGTTTCTCAATGTAACTGGGTTTCTGAGACCCTAAGGTTTTGAAAGCCCCGCCTGGGGTGAACAGAGAAGATTGGTTAGCGAACACATTAAAGGATGTAGAATCAAACTTAAGTGAAATGTTAGAATTACCCCACCGTAACTAGCAAAGCAACTCAGGACAGCGCAAAAGTCAGATATGATGCAGAAACGGAATTGATAAATCTACACCCTTGGCGATAGGTCCTTCCTCAAGAATGCAAGGAAGGCTACTCGTAAAAGTGACAAATTGGCATAAAGATGGATCATACCTTATCAAATTGGAGAAAGTCGGGTAAGGAAGAGTACAACTTATCGAAGGATGGGATTTAAACAATACGATCAATTCCGCTAACTTAAAACTACCAATGCTGTAAGATTGCTTTCAACTCTAGAATTGAGACGAGACAAAACATCGCAGCTGCTTTTGGTATAGCAGATAGTGACGATATCACGCCTAATAACATGGAAAGAAGTGCAATGAAGGAAACAACTTAAAGAAGAAGGAATATAGCAGGGTAAGAAATATGGCACGACATGTCTTATATGTTGGAACATAAAAAATACAAGTGTGCTAAATCTGCAGTTAAAAATGTGGAACTCTATCGGTTGCGGCTACCTACTACCGCGGGTTACCCGCTACCCGCAGGCTCAATATTTTTCCCGTACCAGGCCCGGTCGGCGGGTAGTGGATATCCGTACTCGCACACAGCTCTTCCATGAGCTCAGCTTAACTCGTTTTTAAATCATCGATGTAATTTATGAACAATATTAATTTCATCTAATACTTTAACACCCTAGATTTGCTTGAACATTTTTGTTGATGACAGTGGTGGTAGTGAAATAGACTGTTTATTGACCTGGCCAGACAGAATGTAGTCTTCTACGCTGTCACACTCTACCGCTCCATCGTTTATCATCTATGCATCAATTCCCCAACTACGCCGTATGTACGTAGATAATGAGCTGGCTATATTCCCGAGTCTATTCCAGTAACATTTGAAATCCAATGTGTTACCAATTAGTGAAATCGATTGTTGGGGGAAAGTTGTTATATATATTTATTAGTTTTGAAGCTTACACGTTAAGATTACTCACACATCACACTTAAGCTAATTTACTAAGGTGGAAACCTGACGCTATAAACATTTTGTTCTCGTTTCTTACTGTTTTCGTTTTGTGATCCATAACTTTTACCTGATTATTTGTAGATGCAATTGAACGAAAGAAAATATTCCGCAATACAACGCGAATGGTAATATTTGTCGTTACGTCGTACCTTATTACAAACATTCTGCAACTAGTAATAAGCTTAATCGAAGAAATCTGGAGCAGTGAGCAAGCGGGCTACAACAGCGAGACGCCGACCCATAACCCAACGTTTTCCGCAGAAACGGTGCTGACACCGAGCACCAGCAACTACTCGGCCTCAGTTCAGCACAGCGGCGATACCCGTGACGACCCACCGGCATCGCTACATTTACGTCATACCCACGCCCTCTACGCGGTTGCCGAAGACATAAGCAATTTACTGTTTGTCGTCAACGGCATTCTCCGCGGCTGCATCTACTACTCATGCAATCGGTCGATACGAAATGAGCTTAAACTAATTTTACGTCGATTTGTCGCTCATATGCGTCAGGTAATCGGCTACTGCTGTTCAAGTAGAACGACGTGTACTTGTTATCACAGTTGTTACCAATGTTCTTGCCGGCGCATGAGCAACCACTGGAGACACGAACAGTCAATATCGCAAAGATTTCGTTGTCAATTTGTTGCTGCAACAAGTCGCCGGCGACATCAAAGCTATGGTAACCCAGAAGCTACTATAGCGGTAGGCCAAACGATAAGCAACAAATACGTTGCAGACGGCCACAGCAAGAAAGACAACGATGAAGATATGTCAGTTGTGTACACAGAAATATTTGTGTAACTCTCGCTAATATCAACAACTTAGAATAAAAGATATGTATATATCCTTTACAATCTCAAAAAGCTGACGGAAATGTAGGCCTGCTGCGTGTGAAACAACCGATAGATAGGTTTTCAACCACAGGCAGGTAGTCGCTATTGCCGGTGTAAGAAACGGGATAGTATGCGCGGACATCACACAAAGATCCTGCAGCGGATGTACAATTTAGATCAAACTGCTAACAAAGTTACTCTTGTGTGCAGCATCTCGGTTATGGTACACGAGAGACGAAAAACTAAGAAACAAAAGGAAAACTACTTCGGAAATTATTTTATTGCGTAAATGTCAAAAACACAACAAAATGGTCTAGTGTACAAAAATTCAGGTCTGCGGCTCGCATGTTTCATAAGTAGTTCGTATATTATGAACTAGGTCACTGCCTCGCTCGCTTGACCCCTTCGATCGCTCGTGGCACGACGTTTTTCCGCTCCCAATCACTAAGACATACCTATAGTTTTTCTATTTCTATCGACTCATAGTTGACGATTAAATCAAATTACGCAATACATATAACGCCAGCTGATGTTGACGTTGGCTGATTGTGATGTTGCTGCGACTTCGCTGTGGATAACATTGAAAGTGCAGCTGGATCGTGGGCATAGGTAGTGTATCCAATGAACAAGAACATATAGTTCTTTACACCAAGGCTTATCATGGCGACATGCAAAAAATAAATGCGGAAGGCATCGACTCATAACTGAGGGTTACTGGAAATTCTCAACGACTATGTTGAAATCAAATAGCCAGAATACTTCTGTGACACGTAATTAGCAGAAAAAACACACGTTTAGCAACAGTGGAACTTGTGCAATTTCGCAACAGATTACGTCCCATTGAAAGCTTTTGCCGACCAAAGGAATGAACGTTTCGCAGCGTAATGATAAGCATGCCTATTTTTCACAGAATGATGGTGTTAAGGAATTGATAAATTCAGTAGTATACATCGTCGATTGGTTAGCATTTGCGGCAGTATCAACAGAACAGTAAACATTATCTAGTCCAGAAAATATTGCTAATAGCTACATATTTACCTTCTGAGCGTACACATTTTGGGCGTAAAGAAACGTTTAGAGCACCGGGTGAAGTCCGCAAAGCATAACGAGAGAGGCTAACAGGCTCAGGGGTCCCCTACCCGTTGCCTGGCAACAGCACATACCCACATCCGTGTCAGCAAACGTGTATGATATACATACACACAATATATATACATAAATTCGCTTACACATACGTGCGATTATGTGTTACGTACCCGGTACTTACCTTTAAACGTTACAATGAGATATATCAATACACATTGGCGATTGTGTTCTGCTCCGATGTCACACTTTCAGTAAATAAATATAAAAGAGTTGAAAATTTTGTACTTTTTCTTAGGATTATTTGGATTAGACTAGGGGTAAATTAAGCCTCGGAATCCAATACGAATGTCTGAGATCCAAGATTCAGCTAAGCGAGCTATGTGGGGTCAGCCTCGGAAGGACACCACTGCTGAATAAAATGGAGTTAGTATCACATAAAGTGTTTTGACTCGGTGAGTAGATTGGAATAGTTAATTTTCGTCTGCGTGGTAAGGAGCTACGGGGTTAGGGTACATTCGGAAGGGTGCCACTCCTATATGAGCCTTAGTGGTCAGAAAACGAAAAAATCAACAAATTTTCATATAAAGTAATTTGACCGACTGAGTCAATTGGGGTAGTTAATTTCTGTCCGAAGTTCGAGGACTATGGGAGGGTCAGGGTACCCACAGAAGGGTACCATTCCTATATATGAACCTCAGGTCAGAAATAGTAAGTCTGATATATGGTAATTTGACCCGCCGAGGCGACTGGAGTGGTTAATTTCCGTCTACAAGTTTCCGATATGGAGCAATTATGGGTATCAGAGTGCTCTCCTGAGGCCACTAATCCTACATGAACCTCAAGGGTCCAGAAATAAAAAAGGAACCTAGTTCCATAATAGGGTAATATGATCAGCTGAGTCGATTAGAGTGGTTAATTTTCGTTTCCGGGGTTCCATTAAGGAGCTATGGCGCTTAGGGTACCGCCAAAAGAGCAACACTCTCATATGGACTTCAGGAGTCGAGAAATACAAAAATGAACTTAGACTCATATAGGATTTGACCCGATAATTCAATCGGAGTGGTTGGATCAGGGTACCCTCAGAGGAACACGTGTCCTAGTAGTCAACAATTCGAAAAAAAAGTTTTTATATACCGTATTTTTCCTCTTAATACATCTGATGGAATAATTTTCCTGTCCCAGGTTCCTGCCGTTTGCACGAATTTATACTAATCTTTATAGTTCTTCAGCACAGCTGCTTTAAATTTTCTTCCATGACGTGTCGTCACGTGTTTCCAGCTAATTATACATAAATTCCAATTATCAGATTACACAGATATATACTAGCTTAGCAGTACACGTTGTGTAAACTATAGCTGTGAAAATTTCCTTCGCAACAGTAGGAACTGCAATGCATTTCCCTACGATAGAAAAATATATTATAATGCTGGAGACATGGCACTCAGTCTCAGCGCACGTAGCTTCTTCATGGCACATTCTCCAAAGAGTAGCTCAAACTTCAAAAACCCAATTTTAACACCGAATTTCTTTCAAATGAGACGCGAGCGAATTCTGAGAAAGCGACAGTTATTTTTGCATCTAACCTACCCCATCCACTGATGGGTAGGCCGTCAGCAAATACAACTCAACGGTATTTATGTGGCACTATCACTCGAATGATACACACTGTCTATGACTGCCGATCTATAGCTACCATTATCGTCTGTTTGAATCAAATATTCCTTCTTCTCAAATACATTGGACACAAAGAAAACCTGTGCTATTAAGTCCAATGTAGTTTATAACTATTTCTGCACTGTTTCTAAAACGTCGGCAAATATATATGTGCAAGGAAATCTTGGGAAAATACCACAGAACCGACAACATAATATGAAACATGCTGAGTTCGCAAATTCGGCAGCATGCCAGCATATTCCATCTCACGATACTGGCCTGTCCACAGCCCTCCTAAAAGTGGGGGTGGGGTGGCATGTTCATTCTCGGGATCATTTCACGGAAAAGCCAGATGATCAATTACTAAGTACTATAATTCTACAAAATATTATATAACAAATTTCACCCACATGATAAAATATTACGATCACTATAACACGGTTACATCACTAGCGCGTTGCTTTCCAGAGCGACAGTGTAAACCTTTATTAAATAATACAAAATTGTGTGTCAGTTCCCCCTCGGGTCGTAGATAAAATTTCGAATTAAAAGAATTAACGGCACAGTCAGGTTTGTGTCGGTAAACAATAATCTCCGCACAAAATAGTATGCACAGACATTAAGTGAACACTAGAACAACGCGTGGAAATGTAGATGTAAGCAGGCTGACGCGAATGCGATCAGACACTGACATTGCGCCTTGACAGAAATAGTGAAATACTCGGTACATACGAACACAAAGTGTCGGTATATAAATGTTTATGCATGAACTTTATTGCATACCTACTTTTCTCCATAAGTACAAAATACAAGTATGTAAAAAGACCACTCCTAAACATGTGAAATACTGCACAGTTCTTGTTGACATAACGAACAACCAGACAGAGAGGTGTATCGTTTCAACATTGTTTCAAAATATATCAACCCCCATTTTGTCAAAAAAACACTGAAAAACTAAACCATTGTTCTAACCACGGCAAGGATTGTTCGGTTGAGCAGATTATCACATCCAACTTCAAATACTGATAACTAAACGCAACATCTAGCAATCCGACTCAAAAAATTACGATCATTATATCTTCCTATATTGGCATGAAACAGGTTTGCAGCGGCGAAATCAAAATTTTTTAGCTGTAAACACAGCGTCATAGTGGTCATAACACTTTTGTAACAGATGTACTACAACGTAGCAGGTGCGTTAATATGAGGTTAGGATATCAAGCAATAACAGCATTTTTTCAAGGTTCAAGACAAAACTAAAAGTAAAAAAACATGGAAACATTTAAGTATTCACATTGTTGACAAACTCTGTCCGCAAACATGACAATAATTCAGCGCAGAACAATGCCGTCGGCTTCTGTTAAATAGGATTATTGCAAACAAGCAGTCCGCCATTTGCAAAAACATACATAGCAAACAAATATTTTAGTCATAAGACATTAATATTTACATAAAACACGTCAAAACATTAATATTCACATCAAACATGTCAGGAGTTAAGCCAACTTTACCTGAATATGTTGTATGTACACCATATAGGGTAACCAATAGAAATTAATAATCATTTAAGCAAAGAGTATAATTTAATTAATAAAGTGTTTTATTGTATTATAAACTGAATGCTATTATTTCGGTCAATAAAACCTAGATCATAGTTATGCCGCCTGACTCCACATAGAAGAGAACACCATATTTGGTCGTTTGTCAAAATCACGAACTGAATCATGCAAAAAATCGCCGCCATATTTCTGCCATCACTATTGGCTGTTTAGCGAACACCAATAGTGAGTTGCCTATGTACGAACGCAATTTATGGACGCGCACATTAATTTATCCATTTCGCACGTTTGTCCAGGATCATCAAATGACACGTTGACTCGGACAGCTACCTTCACTATATATACATGCTAGAGGTCTGAGGCCCGAGGGCGGGTTAGCTTTCGGCCTCCCTCAGGTGGGGTGAGCCGGCTGACGACGAAGGCAGCTGCGACACCTGCGGTGCCTGCTGCAATGCCAGCGTAATCTTATCTGTAAGGGAATTGGCGCTTCGCGGCGGTGCAGTGTCTCAGGAGGGAAATATCCCCTTATCAGTATCTATGATGTTCACGGTGTATAAGGCGTAAGCGATTGGAAACGCATTTTCAAGTGAACGCGGTTGCGATCTAATTAGTAAAATAGTGACATCCAGAAAGTCTACGGGTACTTGTATAAGAAATCGTGACCGCGTACAAATGAAAGAATTGTGAATTGTGCACGGTCATCTGTTTTCAGAAAACTGATGTCAAGTAAACTGACTTGACAAAAGACCAATTCAGGTGAACGAATTTAAAGTTGACTCAATTATTATAATATTCCAAAACGATCGGAATAGCAAAAATATGTAATAGAAATTAAACCTAAATCCTTTAAAATACTGGTGAAAGATAAAGAAACACGCACCTGCAAGTCATGTATCGACGAAACAAGCTTATCATGACGACCTGAATTTTGTCGCAACATTTCGTTCTCGCCGTGGTATCGCTTGATATTGCTTTCTGCAAATGCCAAACGCTCCTTAAGTCGATCATTTTCAATCCTATAGCGACTTTCCAATTCTTTTATTCCGAGCAGCTCCTTAAAAGAAACCTACCAAAACTTAATTGACAAAAACGGGGTTACAATAATATTGGTTACTTAAAGGCCGGTTGCCGCATCTTCATTATGAAAGTGAGTATAGTGACAGAAGAAATACCGCACCAAATCGTAAAGTGTGCAGTTTTAGAAAAAAACTTATTCGCAAGCTTAAACGTAGACACAGGTTTGGCTCTCTACTCTCATTTTTCCCAGCTTGCCCAGGGAAAGTGAGAAACTTCGGCTTTTATATAATATACTGTGAATACTGGAGTCATATTCTG
Organism: Trileptium ribeirensis; assembly: GCA_030248225.1. NCBI lineage: Eukaryota > Metazoa > Nematoda > Enoplea > Enoplida > Thoracostomopsidae > Trileptium > Trileptium ribeirensis. Next base: position 4,791 of record JASANE010030454.1, on the reverse strand, counting down.
TCTCAAATTTGAAGGATGGAATAAAAGGACAATATCTTAATTTTTCCCAACCAATTTTGTTATAAATTTGCAAACCAATATAGTAGAAAAATTTTATAAGAATTTATATCCCGACGTGTCAAAAACCCGTTAAACAGTTCAAAAATTGGTAGACAATACAAAAGTAGGAATTTAGCTAGCGTTTGAACTTTAGTGTAAAATTGAATTGTTGGGAAACTATATTGCACTGAGGTCCAACCGTTTTTATAAATACAGGAATGGTGAAAAGGAAAGTGTTCCCTGTGACGAAGACCGGTTGATACAGAAGAGAATGACAGTAAGTATCTAACTCAGCGCTTCACACTGATCATCAAAATTTTATGGCAAGGCACTCCAATTGCACTACTCTATTTACAGAAAAGAACGGTTTATCTCTGTCGGCACTTTCTTTAGTGGGATTGTTTCTTTCTCGTTTGAACTTTAGTGTAAAATTGAATTGTTGGGAAACTATATTGCACTGAGGTCCAACCGTTTTTATAAATACAGGAATGGTGAAAAGGAAAGTGTTCCCTGTGACGAAGACCGGTTGATACAGAAGAGAATGACAATACCGTTCTAGACCGTAAGTATCTAACTCAGCGCTTCACACTGATCATCAAAATTTTATGGCAAGGCACTCCAATTGCACTACTCTATTTACAGAAAAGAACGGTTTATCTCTGTCGGCACTTTCTTTAGTGGGATTGTTTCTTTCTCGTTTACTAGGCAGTAACGGAATTCCGGTTCCGATTCAGGCAAAATTCAGGTTCCGGTTCCGGCCTATGTTTGCCAGAATCGAAGTCAAGTTTCATTTCTGTGGATATATGTATAGCGAAATTTGTAAAGTTTTCCATTTCCTAATCAAAATTAGCTAACAAGCTAATTGCAGCACTATTCTTGTTGCTATTTGTATAACCTAAAAAATCGTTGTATATCTTTGTGTTCACTCTAGTATCTTTGATTAGATGTTTAATTTCCCAACACCCTTTTCACCACGTCTACTAAACAGTTTGAAAAACACAATTTCGGGTATTTAACTTTGCAGACAATAACTGTCTAACCCTTGTAAATTATTGGTGACGCAAAATGGGTGTTAGTTCTGCATTCATCGTCTAATTCGAGGCTCCAAATTCAGCTTTCTTAGCACCCATCAAAGGAAGAAATAGGCAAAAAACACCAAAGTGTAGTGCATTAAGAGATACAGTCATTGCGAATTTTTAGCGCATATTAGTTAGTGGGGCGTGTCGAAAAAATGCCGAATTTTATCATACAACTACCAAATAATCTGTCTTTTTCAGTTATGTGGAATTGAATCTTAATCATATAGAATTGTTCATCTTAACCATTAAAACTAACTATCAAAACAACACTATGTGGAAACATTCCGAAATTTATATTTCACAGCTTTCAAGAAAAAATTTTGGATAGTTTGTACTTTTGTGGCTACAACATAAATGGCTGATTTCCTAATAAGCACATTTACAATGTTCAGCTTCCCTAAAGATCTGTATCACAAATAGCCCTCAACGAACAATGAGTTTAAAAATGCTAAATTTCACAATTTTGTTAACGAAATAAAGAACTACGCTACGCCTAAAACAAGAATAAAACGAAACACATTATCACTGCGTAACCCCAGAAAGAAACTAAATAAACCTAGCAGTATTGTGGTAAAATAATTTATTCTTAGATCAGTGTAATGACAATTACACAGTCTCCACCCTCTACGTAGGAATAAATTGAAAAATGACAAAATCTGTCAATTTTCGGTGCAATAATTCATGTATTGAGCTTCAGCAGCGTTTTGTAATTTATTGGTATGCCAACTTCGTTTAAATTAAAGCAAAACACGCTCAACATGTTAATATTAAGCATATCCAAAGTTGTAGGTCTCGATATCAGTTTGAGGTGGAGACTGTGTAATTGTCATTACACTGATCTAAGAATAAATTATTTTACCACAATACTGCTAGGTTTATTTAGTTTCTTTCTGGGGTTACGCAGTGATAATGTGTTTCGTTTTATTCTTGTTTTAGGCGTAGCGTAGTTCTTTATTTCGTTAACAAAATTGTGAAATTTAGCATTTTTAAACTCATTGTTCGTTGAGGGCTATTTGTGATACAGATCTTTAGGGAAGCTGAACATTGTAAATGTGCTTATTAGGAAATCAGCCATTTTTATGTTGTAGTCCAAAATTTTTTTCTTGAAAGCTGTGAAATATAAATTTAGTAATATTTCCACATATATTTTATTTTTATATTATAACTTTCAATTGGTTTAAGATGAACAATTCTATATGATTAAGATTCAATTCCACATAACTGAAAAAAGACAGATTATTTGGTAGTTGTATGACAAAATTCGGCATTTTTTCGACACGCCCCACTGACTAAATTTTTATGCGCTAAAAATTCGCAATAACAGTATCTCTTAATGCACTACACTTTTGGCGTTTTTTTGCCTATTTTCTTTCCTTTGATGGGTGCTAAGAAAAGTTGGTTAAAAATATATTTTCAAACTTGACGATGAATTTAGAACTAACACCCATTTTTGCGTCGCCAATAATTTACAAGGGTTAGAACAGTTATTGTCTGCAAAGTTAAATACCCAAAAATATGTTTTTCAAACTGTTTAGTCAAGAACATAGTTAAAAAGGGTGTTGGGAAATTAAACATCTAATCCAAAGATACTCTAAGTGAACACAAAGATATACAACGATTTTTTAGGTTCTACGGATGGCCGACAAGAATAGTGCTGCAAATTAGCTTGTTTGCAGCTAATTTTGATTAGGAAAATGTGTTTTTTTACAAATTTCGCTATAGAAAAATCCACAGAAAATGAAACTTGACTTCCGATTCTGGCAAACATAGGCCGGAACCGGAACCTAAATTTTGCCTGGACCGGAACCGGAATTCCGTTACTGTTTAGGTAAACAAGAAAGAAACGATCCCACTAAAAGAAAGTGCCGACAGAGATAAACCGTTCTTTTCTGTAAATAGAGTAGTGCAATTGGAAATCTTTGCCATAAAAATTTTGATGATCAGTGTGAAGCGCTGAGTTTGATACTTACGGTATTCAAGAACATTGTTGTGAGTTCTCTTTTTTATCCGACCCGGTCTTCATCCCCACAGGGAACACTTTGTTCTTCACCATTCCTGTATTTATAAAAACGGTTGGACCTCCAGTGCAAATATAGTTTCCCAAAAGCATCCGATTTTACACTGAAGTTCAAACGAGAAGGGGGCGAGCCCACTAAAAAAGAAAAATACCAAGAGCAAATTAAACCGTTCTTTTCTGTAAATAGAGTCGTGCAATTGGAGTGCCTTCCCGTAAAATTTTTAAATATGGTCGGTGTGAAGCGCTGAGTTAGATACTTACTGTTCATTCTCTTCTGTATCAACCGGGGTCTTTTTAGTTCACCGCGAGCACTGGCCTTTCAGCAATTTCTTGTATTTATACAAACTCAAACCTGGAATTTTGCCCAACAATTTGCAATTTTTAGGCTAAATTAAACGCTCCAGCTGAGTTGCACTTTTTTGTATTGTCTACCAATTTTTTGAACTGTTTTAATTTCGGTTTTTTGACACATTGGGGAATTATGTTAAATTTTGTGGAAATTTTTTTCTACTATATTGGTTTTTCAAATTTATAACAAAATTGGTTGCCAAAAATTAAGATATTGCTCCTTTTTATTCCATCCTTCAAATTTGAGACAGAATATGACTCCAGGTATTCACAGTCTGTATATAAAAGCCGAAGTTTCTCCACTTTCCCTGGGCAAGCTGGAAATTGGAGTTTATTGTGCGCATTTTAGTTTGCCGAATAAGTTTTTTTTTCTAAAAATTTTGCACACTTTTACGATTTGGTGCGGTATTTGCTTTACTGTCACTATACTGCAGCTTTCCCATAATGAAGATGCGGCAACCCGCTTTAAGTGGGCAGACTGCTGACCCATTTTTATAATCACAGGTTTTGATAAAGTTTTAAAAATCATCAAAATTGAAAAAGAATTGAAAAATAGCTATAGGATTGAAAATGATCGACTTAAGGAGCGTTTGGCATTTGCAGAAAGCGATATACAAGCGATTACGAGACGAAATGTGCCGACAAAATTCGGTCGTCATGATAACTTTGTTTCGTCGATTCATGACTTGCAGGCTGGTGTTTCTTTATATTTAGCCATATTTTTTGAAGGAACTAGGTTTAATTTCTCTATGTTCTCTACAGTTGATTCATTCCGCTCATCAAGAATCCGCTAAGGGAGCGTTTAAACAGTCGGCCATCGCTAGAGCCAGCTGTTGGTTTAAGATATTTTCAGCTGGGACTACAGATACTGCTGCATCCAAGAGTGGAACCGAGTTCCGAGATCAGGTAGTCTACCTCTACATGTTCACCTATTGTCATACCGCACTCAATTTGGAGCATATTGACGCTAGCAGGACGTCTCAGGAGTCTTAAACGCGCACACAGAAGCACTAGGCGATCCCGTCTATGGGACTCGTCTGTAAACTCCATGTTATTCAGTGTGTACTGAGCAAAAGTGGTTATTGGGACTCCTTCACTGCCTTGATTCCTATAAATAAATTCCAACAGCTGGGGCGCTTCGCTCAGCATCTCGTGCAAGTCGATGTTGGCAGCACGAGAGAGTCGTTGCATTCGGGGCGTCTGAATACCAACATAGTATCGCCAGTTAGGTATTATATACCCGTCAATGCGGATAGACGCGCAAGCAGTGCTCAGGGTACCTTGGTAGTTCCACTTTCCGTGGTGTCC
>JASANE010030453.1:0-18894 GCA_030248225.1 Trileptium ribeirensis | reverse complement strand
TTAAGTCCAGAAGTTACACGGTTGAACCAAGTAATTGACGTATTGCTGGTCAGGTCGGGGGGGGCTACATTTTGCATACCCCATTTTTGGCATTTTATGACCTTCTACCTCATAATCAAACAACACATGGACAGACGCTGATATTCTTTTTTTCAATAACACCTCTACTGATTACGATTACCGTTACATAGCATTTTTTGGCGCTAGTGCACTTTTACGTTATTTACCAGCGTTTGAAAGCTGCCAGATTTGACCTTGGTTCGGGGGGGGGGGGCTACATGTCACGAAAAAATTTTCGGAATCTTGACGTCAGCTTCAGGGTCGTCATGCTTACTCCCAGGTTTTTCCCGGAAAAATTAGCAAATACCAATGGATCACAGTGAAATGAAAAACACATATATGTATCGCGTGCTAGCGATACGGCGAACGTTTATATTAGGACATGCGTTTTTGGCTTCATTTGACCAACCCGGGTTGAGGGCCTCTGGCTCCTGCTATGTTTGGGGTACAGAGGTCCACCATACCTCGTTATGATCGTCGGATATGCTATTACTACATCTCACAGCGACATTAAATTTCCTTACAAAAGACTGGTGGTATGGGCCAAAAAGTGCCGATGTAGCCCCCCCCCCCGACTAAAATGACATGGTTTCGTGAAATGACCCATATTGTATTTGGTTGAACATGGGGGTTTCGGTTAAGTGGAGGGGACAGGTACGAAGTTTTAGAATGTAGGGGAGTACCCACTGTCAACAGGCCAATGTATTTTATATCATACCTTAAAGCAGAGAGTAATCGGAATTCCGGTTCCGGCGAAAATCGTGTTATGGTTGCGGTTCCGGCAAAAGGCAAAATCCATACCGGAACCGGAATTCGGGTATAAAATGTGTTTAAATTTTTTCACATTTTTGCTTCAGCTGTGGTCCAAACATATGTAGTACTGGCCTGTCCACAGCCCTCCGAAAAGTGGGGGGGACTTCGGGGCGCCCCCATGTTCATTCTCGGGGGAAATTTCAAAGTGGGGGGTAAATTTTGCTTAAAATACAAAATATTTCCATATTTTCATACAATTTTACTACTGTGAACGTACTTTCAAGCTAATAAACAATATTTTAGCATTATATATAGTGGTAATTAATGTTAATTTGCAAACAAAGAACATAAATTTTCAGACATAAAAATTTTTTGGAATTAGTTGAACATGGGGGGTTTCGGCCGAGGGGGGGACGGACATGGGGGAAAATCTCACGAACATGGGGGGATTTGGAAAGTGGGGGGTCCCCCCCACCTCCCCTCCCCACTGTGGACAGGCCAGTAGTGTATACACAATGATCAAGTTCCAATACAACCAAACAAAAGAAAAGATTAACTAAGCAAATTGCTCTGTGGAACGTAAGTAGGAGAAATAATTTCAGTATGAATTTTTATATTGACCCCATAGGAGTTTGTTATCAAGATAAAGTCCGGTCCATGCTTGTAGAAGCTATTTTACGTATTCAGTACCCTGCGGTGTATGGTAGAATTGAACCGGTCCAACTCGGTAACAGAGTACGGATTACGTAGAAGTACTTAGCGTAAGCTTGGCTAACATAAATTGCGTCAAGCACCAGCCAGTGCGCTTGTAAACTTACTTTATAAATCAGTCTACATTAAATGTTATGGTTGGTGCCGAAACACCTCACAAATTCAACAAAAATCGCTACATAAAGAAATTAATACGAACCACAGTTATCTGAACGTGGCGAATATTTGTCGACGACTCCCGGTTCTGGCAGCCGCCCACCATAGTTGGGCTTAGCCCAGATCATTCACCGAGGACCTTCTGTTAATCTCCCCATAAATTTTGAGCTGATGATGAAGGCAGTATTTTGTACGATACCTTTTCGTTTTAAGGGTTTTGCAATCTACGAACATTGTGTACAAAATGTAGTCTTTTCATTTGTTTAGTTATGTATATGTGATGCAGGGCATCAGTAATGGTCTACATATAGGCTTTTCCGATTTTTGAATAAGTTACCTGGAGTACAGCGTTAATATTTTTCGTGCATTTTCAGTTGTTTCCAACGGTGTACTGTCGGTAAGCCCGGTTTGCACGATATAGTTATTTGTTGGTAAATTACTTCCATGGCATTCTGAACTGTGTATATAAGTTTTTCATTATGTTGAATACTATGGTGTGGTTATCCAGAATTCAACATGACTGTACCATGCCTGTACAGCTGGTTTCATGGCGTTTAAGGTTGTCCTCGCGCACCAGATTTATTGCAAAAGATTCGTATTTCGTGACTTTAGTTGTATGCGTTAGTTTTTGGTTTTGTGGCGCGCGGAATCGGTGGTGTTTTTAACTCACGGCAAATCAGCATTATAAGGTGTCAATAGCTCCAGGAGATTTATGACGGTATATGCTTCAAGCACTACGTGTGTTACAGATGATTTCACTGACTTAATGACCTCATGCAAATGAAACCACGCTCGCCGTGTTTCACCCTCGCTGGCAAGGTACTAGCTGGCATTTCTGTAGGGTCAAAATTTGTTGGGGTCATTAACCGGAGGCAGGTCGACCTACGAACTGGGGGCTGTCACTGTTCAACCGGTGCAATTTCGCCTTAATTTTCTCAAAAAAATTTGTGGGGGGGCAAATTTTTCTGGAGGGTCAATGACCTTGAAGCATCGCACGTTTAGGGGGCGACCTGGTCGCGAACCAGAGGCAGGCCGACTATAGAGGGGCGCCCCATCTAGCGATATGCCAGACTAGTGTTATTAGTTTATGGAGCATTTGGGTAGACGCTAGTTATGTTTTGTGTGAAAAAATGCTCTTAGCCATCCGGGCTTTATATAGTTTATAGTTGTGTTTCCATTGTATGGGTATAATATGCCTTTCGGCTTTTCTAGCGTTTACACATTTTTTTTCAGAACAGCACGAGGGTGGAATCGTGGAACGGCTTTATCTTTTGCAAGTGGTGCGCATGAACTCAAACTGCTAAAGCGAACTGAGAAGCGGCTATCAGTTCACTGTATGTCGCTTCCACCGAGCTTATGAATTAGTTTGTTTCCGTAGTATAGTATGTTTTACGGTTTATTTCTGAAAAAAATATTGTTACGTGAATCCTTTAATGTTTGGCTAGGTTTTATCTGTTACTGGGAGTTCAAGTGCGTATCACTATGAATTAAATTTGTTTGTACCTTGTTGGTACCAGAATCATGACGCGTTATTCATGACTTAAATAGTAAACGACTTCTGTGTGGAATTTACGACATTCGTCTCAAGCAACGTGTCAGCGGTGTTGACTGATCTGACTAACATTCGTCACAGTAGAGTATGGTGGAACGGTTTCATTCGTATCAAAAGACATGTACTATCGTGAATAGCGAAATTTGGCTAAATAGTTTATCAAATTTCTAAGTGCTGTGATCCGCTATCAAAAGTGGGAAAGATGTATTAGTAATGCAAAATATTCGGTCACTCAAATGTCTTGTATTCATTGCAATACAATAGTCGTCAAAAATGATTGCCGCTCGCTCGCGAAATAGATCGTTTGAAATTGAGTTTTATTGTTAATTAAAATGGAGCGAGTGGAGTTTCCACCGAAGGCGTTAGAGGGAAAATCATGAAAATTTATTTTTGTGTCTTTCACTGTCATTCATAGCTCATCTTCGGATGGATTTCGACAAATTTTTTGTTTGATGATAGCAGTAGTAATGACGATGTGCTCGATCGATTACGATGTTTTTGTAAGAGTTCTTTGCTAAATTTTGCCATACGGTAACCAGTGTTTCGCAGTTTGTATCTCGCGACACTGGCTTCGCATTCATCGAGATCTACAAGTTTGCTGACCACCTTTTTGTTTGACTATTCCCTGTGCCGATGTGGGTCTGAATATGGTCCGTCGACCCTTTGCTAGAAATAGCGATTTTTCAAATTTCTGCATGTTGTTACGTATTTTTATCTAATGAGTGCCTATTCGGTTATCAAACACGCTGGATGCGTTTTGTCATCTAGAGTTCAATTTGACTTGGATCAACAGTACTCGTCAGAGCATGAGTGTCATATTTCGAACGAACGAAGATCGAACAAATCGAATTCATTCTCGAACAGCTTTCGAACAAATTAAAAAACGTGCGCCAAAACTTCCAACACGTCTCGGACAAAATTTCAACACATTTCGAACAAAATTTAGCATTTATCGAGCGAACATCGAACGAACGTCACTCATTTCTGGCGAGTACTGTATTATGCCTTTTCCATAAGGTTTCAGGTTTTAGAGTCGACGAACCCGATTTTAAAAATGTAATGCGTTTTCATTTGTCTAGTTATATATTTCGTGCAGGGCATCAAGAATAATCTATGTATATACAATACATATGAATACAATGATTTTGTTATGCGTGCATATTTTCATACTTTTTCTTGGGTTTTCATTATGTTTAGAGTAAATGAATACATAGTCTGTATCTGTTTGGCTACGTATTGCTAACAGGGCGTCAGGTATTGTCTATATAGTTTTTTCGGTAGGCTGAATACAATGGTTTGGTTATTAAATTATGAGTTTCAACGAGGAATTGCGCTCATTTTTCAGATTTATGTGAAATTTGGCGGCGTCTGTTTGTGGGCTTTTTGGTGTGACACGCATAACTCAACCTCTGATTGGCAGATCAGATCGCGCGATAGATCATTCGAAAGCTCTCTATCCTGTAATTGGACGTAAAAGCCGATTCCCACTCCTTGCCCCTCCAAAGAGGTCCGAATTGGTCCGGACCATACCCAACTCATTTCATTCTCGATAACCACGGGTGTGATCTGGCCACAGCTGGGCTCATTCTGTTCAAAAAAGTTTACCTCTATAGAGCCATTTCGCATTGTTGGCCGAGGTCACCTACTTTGCGAGGCTGGTTCGAAATAGGTTTTCAAATGGACCCTTGAGATCAACGAAAACACCAGCTTGGTCTTATCTCGTCAAAGACTAGAGCTAATCTCCCGCAGTTGAGCTCATTTTATTCAGAAGGCAAAGCTTCATATAGCTATGTGCAGTAAGTTGATATTGATCTCCCCTTCCAGGCAGGGTTGTATCAAGATGGTTTTTAAATGAGTCCTTGGGATCCCGTTGGTACTAAATTCTGCGGACATACTCACAATTCACTTTCTTTGCGATGAGACAAGTCCCTAGTTTGGAGACCAGCACCAAAATTTCATGCATTTTAAAAGGTTTTTAATGTGTTTAGGGTGAAAGAACTTTATTTTCGGAGTATAGTCTGCTTTCAGTATTTTGATTACATATTGGGTACAGGGCATCAAGAATGGTTTATCAGAACGTAGTGTAACGTAGTTGAGATTGTGTGTTGCAGGGGTAAAAGGCTTATAATTAGGTCTGGTGTGTGTGTGTGATCGGCCATAAGTCGGGAACGACTGACCTATTTTTACGATCTTGAGCTCATTCGAACCGGCATAGTCGATTTACCTTGTATATCTCTGAGCGTTTTTTCGTTTGGGGTCTGGTTCCTGGGTAAGGGGTCAAAATGAGGGTTTTTTAAACCATTTTAGTATCCTTCACGGAAGCAAGGTTTTATTTTAATCTTAACCATCGAATTTTTTCTCTGGTTGGTTTTATTTCGTAGTAAAACTATAAATGCCGATACCTCTTTTTGTTTACGAGTAAAGTTTCGGTTCTGGAGTTATTGGGTTATGTCACCCTCGTGGTTCCTCGACCCAAAATTAGAAAATTTGGTTTGACATCTTGGTCGGCTGAAATGCTTTACTTGGGGGTTTTCGGGTATGGCAAACTCATTGCAGGTGTTGGTTTTGCTGGTTCCATGGGTACGGGGGTATGGCATCCTCGTGGTTCATCAACCCAAAACTCCTAATTTATGATGTCCTGGGAGGCTGATAACTTGCACTTGGGGGTTTTCGGGCATGGGAAATTTATTGCCGGTGTTAGTTTTGTTATAACTTTGCGGTATTGTGTGATATCCACATATAGCATATCGACGTATGCTATCGACAGCTGATTGGCTGTGCACGCAAAAGGCGTAGGTGTACTATGCTTCACTACGTTCTGCAATCTCGATAGAGATGAATTCTGGTACGCGGCATAATATGATATTATGATCATATTATGATGTTTTGGTTATCTAGAGTGCAGTACAAATACTTGATGCGATGTCACTTTTCGATGGGTTTAGGTCGTCTATGTTTTAGACTTTTCAAAGTTTTCAGGGTTCCTTAGGTTGTTGGTGGTATATATACGTACATCAAACAGTATGTACAGGGGATTATGCAGAATGATAAACTGAAAATGAAACCACGCTCGCTCGCGTTCGAGATACTAGATTTATCATTTTATACACTTCAACTGAGCCTACATCTCGCAAACCACTCACTCCATGCGAAGGTTATTTCGGCTGAGTACTGCAGTAAAACATTTTATCTATTTCCATCCAAGCGTAACACATAATGGTTATTGAGCGGAGATCGGCGAAGCCGAGCGAAGCGTTTTTATTTTCTGTCTGGGAGCAAAAAAGTCGATGTCCGTTCGTCTTTCACGGATCTCAAGAACCACTGAACCGATTTTAAATTTTTTTGTTTGAAAGCATATCATGTCAGAGTGTACACCTGATATTTGGGATTAAAAAATTTTGAGTGGTTAATTAGTAATTATCCAATTAGTTAAGCTTATGCAGCTAAAATAGAGAATTTTGCAATATTCGTGTTATTTATTGAAAAAGAATCGTTTCAATCAAACCATTATAGGGGTTTTTAGGTCGAAGAATTCAAATATAATATTTGACGGAGGCAAGACGAGCCACCGAATGTGGCGAGTCGCAGCCGGAGGCGTACATTTAACTTTATATATATCAATATACTAGACGCAAAATTTCAATTTTCTCTGTGACTTTTTTTTGTTTGTCACAGACAGGTCTGCAGGTTGAACGCCTGGGCCGATTTTAGAAATTTTTTTTTCTTCGTGTTGCATATTCTCTTGCGGAGTGCCCTTTCATTGAGCACTTTTTTCTACGAAAATTGCTTTGTACTCAAAATTAAGCAAATGTTGCTCAAACTTAGGGATTTTTGCCATTTTTTCAGCTTTTTCACCGCATCTCGACAACCGTTCGTGCTATTTCGGCGATTTTTTACATAAAATGTATTTTCACGTTTTCTAAACAGCTGTATATAGCTGATTGACGTATTTCATCTCTTTCCTTAAAAATTAAGCAAATTCTCTTAAAATTGACTTAGGGAAACCTAAGTTCATCATATCTCGACAACCGTTCGTGCTATCTCGGTCATTTTTTGACATAACATGTACCTTCACGTTTTCTAAAAGACTGTATACGAGTGATCTACTTACCTTTATAAATTCTCTTAAAATTAAGCAAAGCCTCTTAAAAATGAGTGAAAAATTATCAAGTGTGTTATAACTTTTGAATGACTCGGCCGATTTGGACTAAATTTCATTGATGGGTACAACTTGATAGATGTGTTGTCATGCTACTGTATAAATAACTAGACGTTTTCATGTCTTCCTCTAATTATTGTTACCAAAAATGTTAGAAATTCCACAAGCTGTATGCACTATTCACGCCGTTGTTAACCACCATGCCTCCGTCACCCACGTTTACGTGTTACTAGTTTTACCAATGATAAAGCCCTATGTAATGTAGTTACAAGAACATAAAATTGAGTACATTCGTAATGCCACAGCCCAAGCTCCGCTCACAAATGTAGTTCCACTACCGACTAGTAGTACTAGGAGAAATCAAAAATTTATCTATCCGTAAATCATTTTCGAATAAACTTTAGCAACAAATTAAAATCTATATGTACGCGAAATATGTCGAACATATCTTTAACCAAATCCGACAATTCATCGAATATATTGTAACCAGCCACAATATTACTTATTTCTCTGGAGTTCGGTTTATGCAAATAAGCTAATATGGGTATTGCAATTATTTCATGCAATAGAAGTCGATTTTTTCGAAAACTGATGTATTTTTTTCAGTGGACGATGATGTGCTCAAACCATACGAGTTTGATCTAGACGAATTGGAGGGCTTTAGGTATCGCGCTCTTGATGCATATCGTGCTGTAACGTCGGCAGCTGTGCGTGAAGCTCGTCTTGAAGAAATAAAGCGTGAAATTTTGACTTCAAAAAAGTTGAAGGTAAGCCAGGCTTCCCCAAACGACCAAAATTACACCTTGGGTGCACGCAGGGAGTAACCGGAATTCCGGATCCGGCGAAAATCGTGTTCCGGTTGCGGTTCCGGTAAAAGGCAAAAACCATACCGGAACCTTAATTCCAGTTTAAAAATTTAGGGAGGTGATTGGAGACATAGCGAAATGTTTACGTCCAGTTTACGCAAGCTTTCTCTAAAGGCATGCAGTTTTCCGCTGGGAGTCCAAAAATCGACATCTTGATCGATAAATATTTTAGCTTCCTCAGCCTCTTCAAAGTCCCGGCGATGCAATGATGTCATCGGTAATAGCAAAGGTGAACTTGCTACATCGCGCTTTATATTGTCAAAACACTCTAGAAACACGAAATGACAAGCTTTACATTCAAAATATAAGGAATTACAAATCTACCAATTACGAATGTTTTGTTTTGTAGCAGCCACGCACACACCCGCTGCATATACAAATTTGAGAGCACTTTTACCGCAATATTTCAGCCAATATGCAACTCCGTGTTTATAACAAAAATGACTACTTATCCTTTTTCCATTGTGCAGTATATTTTGTGCAATAGCTTTCTATATTTCTAATAATCGTTATACAAATGGGTTGACTTTATATTCAGTTCATTCAGTTGTTTACATGTATTATTTATGTTTTAGGCGTACTTTCACGAAAATCCGAAAGACCTAGCAATGCTACGTCATGATAAAGTGTTACATGCGGTTAAAAGACAAGAGCATCTCCGTTGTGTGCCTGATTACATAGGTCAGTTAAGACGAGAACTGTAAAATCCTATAGTAATTGCTATTACGCAATTGTTGGAACTGATCTATTTAATAGGATATTAGAATGTTGTTGAATTTTCTGGACAAAGTGGTGTAAGGTCAATTTTTTTAAATGTTTAGCTGTGCACTTGTATCACATATTCATTTCTATATATTTTAGTTTTAGTGTTTGCGCCGATTATAAACATGCATGAACGATTACAATCGTAAATTAGTGTAACTGCAACTATTGTAATTTTACTTGCATTGCGATTTAGAATCGTTCAAAATTTCATTTAATTGGAATTAATTTAATTAATGAAAGGTTTATATTAGAAATTTGTCTAATATGTGATAGTCAACACGGGAATCTGATTTTACCCGTTGGTTTCTGGTTTTGATCGGCACACAAGAAACAAAGGAAAAATCATCGTTCACCAAGATCAGTTGTGATTAAGCTTAAAGCCACACAATTCAGTGTATGCTCGCCACAATTGCCGCTGCTCGCTCGCAATTTGCTGGTGTCGAAATATTACAATTTGATTTTCTCTCACTGTTTGCCCGCTCGTAAGCCGACAGTCAATCTGTAAACATTTATACCTCCAACAAATCTATACCTAATTTTCAGTTCCTAGTGCCTTAAAAGGGATGAATGTATCGAAGAAGCTTACCAAGAGCGGACGAAAACGACCAGGTGCAGCAATGTCGCGCGTCACAAGAACTCAACATAAATATCAGCGACGCCAAGCAAATCCACTTGAAAGCTTCGATGCTGGCGATATTTCATGATTTTGCAATAGTTGAACGGTCTTGTTTATGAAATTACTTTTACACATATAATAGATGTGCACAGTCCTGGACAAAATTAAGGGGCACTCGCTTGCTATTGAACTTCGAGTAGCGTGCGAGCATCATTTGCGAGGGGATTTCGAGTAAACTGCGAATAAATTTCAAGCAAATGCCGTGTGGTTTACAGTTATACGTATTTTGTAACATTAGTTCGTATGGTCTTTATTTATATCACATGTGGTTGACAAGCGATTTAGTTGAAATAACATAAATTTTAGTACAATTATTTGTTGTCGAGAAGCGAAATGTGTTTAATGCAATTCAAATTTCAATGCATAAGAAATCTATTGGGACTTAATCAATAAATTACAAGGTAGTAAAATGCTACAATGCGAGTGTTTCGTTATCATATTAATAGTAATCCACTAGTGCACTATAGTTAAAATGTTAGAAGCGCGTCATGGTGTTTCGACTGATTTTCGAATGAAATACGTGCGAGTAACTGGTGTGAAATTCGAAAAATGGGAGTGAATTTACAGTGCAAAAGGAATGTGACTCGAGTAAAATGCGCGAGAGTAACGAGCTCGAGTGTCCCTTACTTTTGTCTAGATGTAGATCTGCGATAGGCTATTCAGTTATTAAATTATCTTATAATTATTGTCGGCATAGACACTGTAAGTCATTCTATAAAACGGTCTACTGTGAAAAACGATTCTTTTTAAGATTAGCTATATATCGTCACAAAATATATGTTCGTTTCTTATGTCATTACATATTATGAACAGGAACAATTTGAAATATGTGAGCTTTAGTATATAAAAATAACTGCTAACGTAGTAGAACTGTTTAACTTGGTTTTTTATTTAAATATTGGAAACAAAGCACCCGTGTTTATTAGGTGATTCGGTTGCTAGTGTTTAAGTTTTACCTTATCGTATATTTACTGATGACGTTCGCTGTAAGAGTTCGTTTGGTGCCATGCAGCTGGCATACCTCGAACTCCACAATTCCATACTTCTCAGTTTTCCGTCGTTTGTCCGAAAATCCCGCCATCGCAAGTACTTCGTTTTCCCAATGACACGGGCTTGAGCACCAATTGCGCTCATCTGTGAGATAAACGGCCGAGAACAACCAGTATCAAACAGCAAACGGGCCTTATATCTCGCGGTTTGCTGCTCCAATTACGGACGATGGCGGTTTCGGACCGCAACCGATTCGCCATGAGACAGCAGTGAGGGACTTGGCTTGCTTGAACAGTGGGTGGCTGCGATTTATTGGTTCTCACATTTCAGATACCAACACTTCAGCCTTTGATTTGTTGTTTGATCTACTTTTGATACTGAGCTCACACAGGCTGCGATTGTGTTTCAGGCTTTTGCAGTAAACGCACGGCTTGGTCTTCGGACACTTGCTCGCTTGATGTGTATTCCCAACGCAAATAGCATCGGCCTCGAAGCTGTAGTTTGCGCGAAGTTACGTCGACATACTTAGTGCACTGATCTGAATAATGGTTACCGAGACAGAAAATGCACGATAGTGACGTGCCCGACGGCCCGTGGTTGGTGGCCATCAGTGTAGATGATGTACCTTTTAGATACTGACGTCGCGGTGCTGCACCTGCCAGCATCAATTCGGCCATGCCCATTATGTGACCGGTTTTCAGTTGGGTCCCGCTCAATTGTTTTTGAACCACAAGGGACTTTTGACTGAGTTCGCGACTCGTCTTTGAGAAAAGCATGCAACTTCCCAATGGACCATGACTGCGTCCCATTCTTCCTATGGAGTTCCATTTTGACATGCGGTGGTAGCTGGAGCGAAAATAATATGAACGAAAACCTGGCCAAAGATCTCCTCCTCAAGCCCCAGCGCCGTTAGGCTACGCACATGTTTTTCGCACTCATCGTATGTTTGCTGCACCTTGTGGATCTCATACGGAGAGCACGGCAATGCCAAGATTGCCGCGAGATATCCGTGAATTGCTGTCTGTTTGTTGCCATATCGGTCGCCCAACACTGTGACAAGCCCGCTTCATAATTTGCAATAAGCCTCAGACGCGTCCCCTCAAGAAAGCTGCGTAAATACTAAATGTACAAAAGATGGCCTCAGAATTTAATTCCATCTCATCGACAATGCCGACTGCTTACGCTTAATAATGTGACGTCGCTGGGTCAACTCCAACGGCGAATTTGTCATGCCGGGACAATATGAACCCCATAAGAGCCATAATTTGCGGATAACCGTCGGTGTCAAATGAAACTGATTTTTGCCGTCAAAGTCATCCGGGCTTTTGAAAACATTATTGTCATTGAAGGGGTTCGGAGATAATTCCAGTATCCCGGAGTCGATTAGCAACCCACATGCCATAATCCTTAGCTTCGGGCACCTGCGAATTGGGCACTAGTAGGCTGATAAGGATGTCGGGAGAATTGGGCTTGGAAATCTTATCGAGTAGAAGGCGTTCTACTGGATCCCAAGCCTGCAACTGTTCAACCATATTTTTGAGCATCGTTAATACCAGCATGTATCACGATAAACTCATAATCATCAAATTTGATGCCCTTCTGAATGATGGATGAGATTCATCATATCAGCAAATATACCTCCACCAATCGAAAACACGTCACCGCCGCCAACACCTTTCAGGTGCCCCAGTTGACTGTCACCTAGGATGAGAATTGTTCTTTGAAACTGTTTGCTCGCTGTCACTGACCGGGCACAACACCAGGTTCATAGTGAACGTTTCCATAGACTTACCATGGATGTCCATGGCGTAGATTCCATCCAAAATCGTTCCATAGTTGTCGCAGCCCAGTGGGTGATCCATATCAACGGCTAAAAGTAGACCACATCCACATGACCACACAAACTCCTCATTGCCAGTGCAGATAAATTTAACACCGCCCTTATCGCTAAATGCTTCTATAATATCTCGCATTTCTTCAAAAAATGGACCGTGCCTCTGTCGCATTTGGTCGATTAGGATATCCCGGTATATGAGTTGTGCAATGGTGATAGCCTCTCCGCGCACTGGGACTCGTTGGCTTAGTACCCATGACGTGATCTTTTCGGGTACCCGCTGTAAGGTGGTGTTCTGGATCATATCGTCCAGGAAACTGTCAAAGCCACTTTTGCGCAACCTGACATAATAAAACGCCATTTGAACCGAATGAATTTTGATACCGTTGAATTGAAACCGTGGGGACGATTAATACCGCGAGAGGCAATGGTTTTTTGAAACAAACACTGGTTGGCCATTGAGACTGAAAAAATTAAAATAGAATAGATACTGATATGTATAATAAATATTATTTTTGAATAAAGTTTGCAAGTCAGAGCTAAATTGTCAATTAATAGGACTAATTTTCGAGCAATCGTTCGCTATCTGACAACTCCAACAACCTAGTCGTTGCTGTTTGCTCAGGTTTCCGTCTACAACGCGTTGCCATGGTCGGTGTGACTGTTTTCGACATTGCCACACCTGTTATCGACATTGCCACACCCTCCCGAATGGAGATTCCTCGACTCCAGATTCTACAATATACACAAGACGTATTAGTCGGCCCAACGTCTTCCCGTTAGCTAGACTGACAGTGACCGACCGAATTTGTTTGTCGTGGCTGCGTCTAAGCTCGGCGATGTATTCCCAATTTCCAAAGATTCCGAGGCATATCATCCTTGATGAGCACGGTTGTGCCAACCGTGGGCGCGGCTAAACTGACACCCCGCTGCGCTTGTCCCCAGCGAGCGGTTTTTCGTAGGCTTAACAAGTACTGCCCTTGTCACATTCGCTAAAGTGTGTCAATGATCGATTTTATACATCGCCAAGTCATGATTAGGTCATTGGCGGCCAACACCTTCGGTTTCAATTCGTCATCGCAATCGATGGCCTCCGAGAATGCGCCAACTTGTCCTCTCAGAAAATGCGCCGGGGTCAGCGCTGGATCCCACACATCCTGTTCCAAGTACACTAATGGTCGCGAACTGACGATCGCAGTTATCTCTCCGACTACTGTTTGTAGCTCTACAAGCGTCACACATCTACGATCAATTGATTGCTTGAGAGCACGCTTGACTACACCTACTAGCCGCTCACAGAACCCGCCCAACCAGGGCGCAAGCTCAGTTGTAAATTTTTACTGGACTCATGACGGGGCGTAAAGAGTTTGTGTAGACGTATCCAACTGGACGGTGTGCCAATGCTTCTCAATGTATTTGGAGGCCGCTTGAAAGTTTTTGGCATTGTCTAAGATAATAATCCACGGAGCTTCATGTAAAGCCACGAAACGCCTCAAGCCCATTAAGAAAGCGTCTGGCGTCAAACTTCCGATTACCTGTAAATGGACGGCTAGGACAAACGCAAATGTGAACAGGCACAACCATATTTTAATTATGCCTTCCGCACCTTGATTTTTAAGATACGTATAAGGGTCCTAAATAATCGATGCCAACGCACGAAAATGGGTGTTGCTTCGATGAGCGGAAATTGGGCAATGGCGGGTGGTTGGGCAACCGGAAGCTGCCACCTTGTAATAGTCTACAGAGTCTACACTGATGAACTGCCCGATTCACTTGTCCACGACCGTGTACGATTTAATATTTGTATCGCAACTGAGATAAAGTATGCACCACTCCCGCGTGACACAGTTAGGAATGACACTCAGTAATGACTAAATGAGTGTAGGGATCATTAGAAGAATCGGAAATTTGGCATCGTAAGACAACCCAGCTGCGTTTTGGAATCGACCACCACAACGGAGAATTCAGTAGCTGTCAATGAATACATCCAAATTTTTTGCTGTTTGCCGTGTTTTACGTCACGACCAGAATGGCAACCGTCGAAATGCTGCTTCTGGACGCGCTTGATCCGAAATTGCTCAGCGTTGAATATTTCACCAGTGTTTAATTCACCATGCCGCACATCACATCTGCGGCAGTTATCAGCGAAACGTTTGACCCATGCGGTGACCCGTAGCAACTTTTAAATGACGAATATCGCAATGCGCTCAATCGACCTATTAGTACCCCTGAATTAGTTGAACGGCCTTTGTTGTCAGCAGCACCATCTAGAACTAGCGCTGGACTTTCTTGCAGGTCATTTTTCACAACGTCATTCGAAGCTGGCCATGCGTTTGAATCACTTTGAAGCCATGATGACCCATGCCACCACAATGAACTACCTGAAACGTTGTCAAATGAGGCACCCCTCGATGACAACTCTGCAGGGTTCTTAGCTGTTAGAACGTATCGGAAGGCCACACCATCGTAAGACAGGAATTCGTTGACGCGATCCTGAACAAACGTCGTTGAGACCGGTTTCCCCGTTATCCAATGTAAAACACATTGTGAATCGCTACACAGATATTTCGCCGATATTGAAGTTTTCAGTTGGTTTGTTACAAAGTCCATTATTCGTGAACCAATCAGCCCCGCCATTAGCTCCATTCATGAAATCGGGATATCTTTTACCTCTTTTACTGATCCGACTCGAGACTTACTGAAGATTATGTAAACTGTTGTGCTGCCACTCACCGAAACTCTTAAACATACAGCTGCCGCTTATGCTTTGCCGGAGGCATCGCAAACGGGTGGAGTTCTCGCGTTGCTTCGTCGCTTAATGATCTAGGGTTGATACATCGTGGCAATTTGAATTCCGCGATCTGTTTAAGATCAGTCGCACACTCGAGTCATTGCTCGACAAACGACGACGACATCGGGTCATCCCAACCAACCTTGTTTTTCCACAACTGTTGGATAAACAATTTGCTTCAGACTGTAATGGCCGCGAAGAAGCCGCATGGACTAAACAGCTGGGATAGCGACCTTAGCATTTGATGCTTTGTGACGGACCCTTTAGCCATGTGGTCAACTCCAACGCATGCCATAGTATCGTCCGTAATGTTCCACGACATGCCGAGGACCTTATGAAACGGTGTTGCACTACGACCTTCAGACGGAATGCTATCCATGACCTGCGACGAGTTATTGAAACATTCTCTCTAGTTCATCGACGCTTCCTGAAACAATTCTTTAGTCTCCCTAAAGAATTGCTTGGCTTCGGTGATTGACATAGTTCCCGTGCTTATATTGTCGACGTACAAATTGCCATCAACTTTTTTTGCAACGGGTGACTGTGACTGTGTGAGGTGAAGACGAATTGCTCCAGCTAACGAAAATGGGATTGAGGCAAATCCAAATGGGACACGCGTGAATCGGTAAGTGATTAGATTATTACCCGAGCCCGGAAGATCCGGATTTTTGATTCAAAAGAAGCGGGTAAATTCCCTTTACGTCTCGTTCAGGCCTACCTGCAGAATGGCTTTTTCGATGTCGCTCACCAGCGCCACAGGGTACATACGAAACCGGAGAAGGAGACCACATAAATTATTAATCATCACCGGCCCACGATGTAAGCATTCGTTGAGGCTAGGCGCTGACTTACTTCCCTTCGCCGATGCATCGATTACTATACGTAATTTGGTGGTTGACTTATGTGGAGTGACGACGCCGTGATGTGGGACGTAGTGCACTTTACCGGTAGGCGCATCAGCCTCCACTCGCAGAATTATTTGATTTCGCTCTTGGTCAGCTATCGTTTTTGGTACTGCTCAAACAGTCCGCTTTCGATAGTGATCCACTTCAAATTGCCTACAAGACGTCGTTGAGCCAAACCTTGGTTTGTCGGAAGATCGGCTGAGACGCTTTTTAACCGAAAAGACACGTGATAACGTCGATCCTTAAAGTGGGTCGTTTCATTGAAAAAATCCAAATCCTGCTCATCGGACGTTGTGATATCCGGAGGCCGAACACCTATGTCTTCCAGACGCCAAAACCTTTCGACGCAAAATTCGGCGTCCAGGCTTGGTCCATGGCTGCATACAAGAGACGATACCCGATTGTCATTGTCTTTTGCGTTTATTGTACCAGTGGTAATAAAACCGAGAAATGAAGACAAAAAATCAGCCCACCAGGATACTGTATCCGTTCGGAATGGATAAAATCGTAATAATAGTCAGTTCCGAAGAGAACAACGATCTCGACAAGCTGACAACAATCGGAATTGGATGGGTCTGCCAAAGTCATTTGTGCAATACATGGGTATTTGATGACGTCAAACGGTTGCTTTTGGACCGGGCAAGAAATATTACTGATGACGTTCGCTGTAAGAGTTCGTTTGGTGCCATGCAGCTGGCATACCTCGAACTCCACAATTCCATACTTCTCAGTTTTCCGTCGTTTGTCCGAAAATCCCGCCATCGCAAGTACTTCGTTCCCAATGACACGGGCTCCGACGCGATCCGCGTTCGTCTGTGAGATAAACGGCCGAGAACAACCAGTATCAAACAGCAAACGGGCCTTATATCTCGCGGTTTGCTGCTCCAATTACGGGGACGATAGCGGTTTGTAACACAACCGATTCGCCATGAGACAGCAGTGAGGGACTCACTTGCTGAACAGTGGGTGGCTGAGATTTGTCGTTCACGTTCGATACCAACACTTCAGCCTTTGATTTGTTGTTTGATCTACTTTTGATACTGAGCTCACACAGGCTGCGATTGTGTTTCAGGCTTTTGCAGTAAACGCACGGCTTGGTCTTCGGACACTTGCTCGCTTGATGTCTATTCCCAACGCAAATGTAGCATCGGCCTCGAAGCTGTAGTTTGCGCGAAGTTACGTCGACATACTTAGTGCACTGATCTGAATAATGGTTACCGAGACAGAAAATGCACGATAGTGACGTGCCCGACGGCCCGTGGTTGGTGGCCATCAGTGTAGATGATGTACCTTTTAGATACTGACGTCGCGGTGCTGCACCTGTAGCATCAATTCGGCCATGCCCATTATGTGACCGGTTTTCAGTTGGGTCCCGCTCAATTGTTTTTAACCACCAAGGGACTTTTGACTGAGTTCGCGACTCGTCTTTGAGAAAAGCATGCAACTTCCCAATGGACCATGACTGCGTCCCATTCTTCCTATGGAGTTCCATTTTGACATGCGGTGGTAGCTGAGACAAAATAATATGAACGAAAACCTGGCCAAAGATCTCCTCCTCAAGCCCCAGCGCCGTTAGGCTACGCACATGTTTTTCGCACTCATCGTATGTTTGCTGCACCTTGTGGATCTCATACGAAGACACGGCAATGCCAAGATTGCCGCGAGATGTCCGTGAATTGCTGTCTGTTTGTTGCCATATCGGTCGCCCAACACTGCGACAACCGCCTCATAATTTGCAATAAGCCTGAGCGCGTCCCCCTCAAGAAAGCTGCGTAAATACTTAAATTTATCCACCTAGGATAGCTCATCATTAACATGCACAGTTGTTGTCTCAAACGAACCCCAAAACTCTTGTCACTTCAACGTCTCTCAGTTAAATTTGGCAAGCTCGAGCTTTTACGAAGTCGAACTGAAACAGATTTATGGTCCGACAGGGACTGACGGGATTCCGTGCTATGGATTTGCCCGACTTTTTCCCGTTTCAGCCCTACGTTAATAAGTTTTGATGAAATTTTTGCAATAGCAGCTAAAATTTCCTCATCGACTTCTAAGGACTTCTGAATTTCTAACGCAATATGCAATTCCTCAAACAAAGAACCCAAGACAGTGTCATTAAGAACGTTCAACCTTGCTTGGTAGTCATTAAGCTTGATTAGAAACCCTCTGAGGTTTGCAATGTCACTCGGGATCTCAGACGGTAATAGTTCTCTCGCCTTCTGCATTTCTTTAATACAGTTAGTGCGAACCGCATTGCGTTGTTTTTTTCAATAATACATCCATAGTCATAAACTAGTTAATAATACTATGCCAAAACGTCAATGTTAGATGCTATTGTTTGTTTAAATTTAACTCTTATACCACCGACAGACATTTCTATCAATACTAATGTTCAGCCAATATATATGCCGTTAAAATCTTAAGAATGTCCGCGGTGCCCAATATGAACTTGTGTACAGACTGGGACAGTCTGATTAACATTGACATTATGTTAAAACATAAATATCGATGCTTGCAGATGACTGTGATAACCAGTGGCGATCAGGCACAGTGACGTCCAAAAGAGAAAATTACTTGTGGCTGTCTAAAGGAGATAATCGTCTGCGTTTATCCAAAATCGAAGGCGAATATTAGCTGTTATCTCGATTATGAGATTATCGATATCGCACAAAATTCCGA
>JASANE010030450.1:0-15917 GCA_030248225.1 Trileptium ribeirensis | reverse complement strand
CCACCTCGGATTTTGGTGCCAAACGAAGCCCTGAATGATCATCCAAATCATATCGGACTCAACTCATATACGCACCGCAAGCTTCAATACAAAATCAACATGAATTTTTACATAATGCCGGAGCAAACAGCTTCATATTGAATGCATCCGGCATAGTCATTTTTGTTTCAATTGCCTCACAGGAAGTTGTTAGAAATACGGCTGTTGTGACATTAGTTAATGACTACTTTGAAACTTACACAATCTGTGGGAATAAAATACCATCCCTTTAGCCGATTGCGTTCGGTTAAAACAAAGTATGGTAATACTCCGCACATTTATGTAACAGCCGCCAGCTACCTGGCCATCTTGACTGGAACGTGGTTCCCACCTTGCCCGAACCGTAATGTCCGGCCACGTTAAACATAAAGTGCTTACACTTCAAATGTTATAATTTACAAAGGAATCAAAAGCCCAAACGCAGTGCTTTGGGTTATTTGTGTTGGTTGAGTTGTGGACTGGTGTGCAACTTCGAGTTTTCATTTACACTTCTAAGCAGCATGATATTCGTAAACCAAAGCCGTCGCATGGAACATACTACTGAAAAACATCCAAACCGACAATGTCTTATTATTCATATATATATAGTGAACAACTTTTTTATATTAAAATAATGGACTAAGATGTCATTTTACTTTTTACATTATGTTACATTTTAAGGATAATTTGATAGAAGTAAAATTTTGTTTTGTAAGCTTATCAAAGGTAACTGGATCGAGCCACAACTCGAACAGAAAACTGAGAAAATTCCAAACAAAACATTTTAAAGGAAAATCCCGATTAAGTTTGCCGAAACTGTAATTTTTGCAGAACACAAAATTCCGGTTACGCCATGACATCAATATATATGTAATTTTCTGATCACCATATCTGGTAGTTACAAGGTAGTATCCGCCATATTTATCATTTGTTGGCAGGAGACAACCTACGAGACTGGATGGTGGTACTACCTACATGAAATATGACGGAACCTGGTACATGCAGATCAGTTGCTTTCAGAATTCGAAGGTACGTGGTGT
Organism: Trileptium ribeirensis; assembly: GCA_030248225.1. NCBI lineage: Eukaryota > Metazoa > Nematoda > Enoplea > Enoplida > Thoracostomopsidae > Trileptium > Trileptium ribeirensis. The sequence continues at coordinate 14,859 of JASANE010030450.1, read as the reverse complement.
TGTTACTACGAAGCTTATGGCCCAGCGTATTAACAAACGCCTACTATATTACGTCATACATTGACAGTATGTGATTGAACAGGGCTCATACCAGCACTCGCGTAGAAAAAGTCTCTACGCTAAACTATCATGTGAAAAGCAAGCGATGCCTCTGCTGGTACCTTCAGGGGTGTAGCCAAGAGGGGCATGGACTGCCGTGTCCTCTTTGCAATATCTGTGACCCATGAAATTTAACAGAAAATTGAAGTTCACGGTTGTGTCTGAATGGTGCGTTTAAGCTGTGCAGCCTTTGCGGATTCAGTGCCCATCCGTGAAAAAGCTTCTGGCTACGCCTGTGGGTACCTTAAACCTAAACCTTACTCTAAAGTTCACATTTCCTGCGATATAAGATTTAGATTAAGTCGGGCTATTGCTACCCGAACCCCTGCTCTAAGCAGTATTTTCTTCTAAACATTATCTAGCGTTTCTTAGATTCTTTACCCAGTGAGGATTACTGCAGAAGCTTTCGCAACACGAGTGCCCTCACGAAAAGGACAGTGCGAATTTGATAAATTTTGAACGTGCACATCGTAGTAAGTAATTTCACAGTATTCAGCAAGCCGAAAACTAATGCGTGAGTAAACTTAACATGCGTCCATCGACTACCCTATTTTGTAAAAGCCGATAGCGAAGCGTAAACCGATGTTACGAAACAAATCCAAAAATTTCATCGGTTTTTCGATAACAGAAAATTGGCAAAAGCAGAAACAAGTGCCAAAAATTACACCTTGTTCACGATTTTGAATTTGCAGTGAAAACTGTTATCGTGTTCGCGAACAAATTTAACGTAACACTGACGTCACAAATCAATCGTTCTTGTGGTTTAGGTTACAGTGTTTGCGAACAAATCCAACGAATCCAAATCCGATAGATTTTCGTTCGCAAAAATCGGTAATTTTCCTTGAATTTTCACGAACACAAATTTGCCGGATTACTATCACGGAGTTCTGTGTTCGCGAACAGTTTCTCGCCGGATTACGGTTTACCAAAAAACGTTCAGTAAGTTTACTGTTACAAAGAACTGAAACGAAGAAAAAAATTTGACTAATATTGACTGAATAAAATTAATTTTTGATCTTGAGCAGCAGCATCATAAACAAGACAACTATTAAATTTTCTTAGGTATTTCCAAGATGATGAATTCCGAGTGTTGAGTATGAGATTCAGAGATGTACACAGCTATACTGAGCATAAAATTACCAAAAGCCCACCGAATATCAGAAATGTTGCTTGAATAGTTGAGAACATATACTGGGTGGCCGCTGAGACCTGGGGTTGCCATGGGTCGATCAAGTTAGGGGGGCCGAACCGGGGGCCCCCGGTTCGGAACCGGGGAGCGAAAAATCTCCGGGGGGGGGGGAATTTTTTAAAAATTTGCCACAATTCCTCAACAACGTGATTTACCTACATCTTCCAACATGTATACTTTTAATTTCAATTACCGGTAGCGGTACAGGTACTTATCCCACCTGTATACTTATTTTAGGTGCCCGGTCACCAATGCAGGTGCTCCAACGCCACTATATTCTATTTTTATTTTGTTTCAGCGTTTCAGAAAGGGTATAGTGGTAGTAGTAGTTGAACTAATACGTATTAGTTTACTATTGTTTGTATCAGCTGCATTTAGTATTAGCAATGACTGGCCGCCAACCTAGTGGCAAAGGACGTAAACAGTTAACTGACTGGTTTAGTAGTAGTAAACGCCAGCGAACTGGCGACAATAATAATACAGCAGTGACAGTAGTAGCAACAGCAACAACAGCAGTAGCTACAGCAACGACAGCAGCATCAGCAGACGACCGTTCCGAAGTTATTATTGCTTAGTCAAATGTTTATTGACGATAGAAGAAAGCTGCTGAAGTTACCCATAGTGCGAGCAACGACTGCAGCTTAAGCAGCGGGTCCGCTTCAAACGATTCATTCAACGGCAGAAGCAGCAAGATCGTATTTTTGCAGCCATCAATCCGGTGGAAGTGGAGGAACAGCACCGAATTGAGAGCTGTGATGATGTCGACATCGTTCTTGACGAGCAAGACGATGTGCTCAATGTGTCTGCTGAATTCAGCGGATTCAGGGAATCAGAAGTGCCTGGCGTCCGCGGGGGCGATGATGATGAGGGCAGCGGATACGACCGATCGTCGTCTGAAACGGAAGACGACGCTGGTGCTGCCGAGGACGGAGCGATGTGCTCTGATGAAGCAGAGCTTCAGTTTCGACGTTTTGTAAAAAAATATAAAATACAAAAAAAAACAAAAAATACAAAAGCTTCAATGTCAAAAAAATCAAAAAATACAAAAGCTTAAATGTCAAAAAAAATAAATCCCCCTTCCCCTTCCCAAAAGTTCTCACCTCCACATCCCACGCCGCGAGAACAACTGCACAACAACAGCAAGAGCGATGTCTTGTTTGTCGCGATTATCGATCGTCATCTTTATCTGGTGAGCTTTTTACATACATAAGTGCTCTTACTTAATTAAGTGACGATCGATGGAACAATGGATTTAGGTAAACTGGTAAGAGGCGCTGCCCCGCAGGGCGAAAATTTGAAATTTTTACTCAGAAAGTATGAAATTTGGCCCAAAAAATATCGCAAATAAATATTGGCTCAGAGTTTTTTGGGGTCAAAATTCGAACCGGGGGGCACCAAAATTCTCGGGGGCGACCTTCGGCCGGGGGGGCAGCGATTCTCGGGGGGGGCCGCCCCCCGCCCCCCGGATGGCAAGCCCAGGAGACGTCAATTCAATTTTCTTTTAAAAAAATTCGGGGTTCTATATTCAGCGTAAATAGAGGTAACAAATATCAAAATACACCTAATTGTAACTTATTAGCACCGCGCAATTAAATAATTATGCCCAACACAAAACAGGAAAATAACACGTAACAACTGGACTTTGAAAAAAAATAGTTTCCCAGGGACCGTTTCAACCCATTTATCGAATTTCGCATACTGCGACCACACAGCCTGGTACGAAAGGTGAAATGAGGTTTTACTGCCAAAAACATACAATTTGATGCCGAAAAATCAATTGTAACAGTAATGCATATATTTTTGATTTTGGATTTGGCAGTGGAAGTCCAGAACATGGTGCACGATGCAATAAAAAATTTGAAAAACACTGAAAATTTTTTCATGGTTTTGTTATGACATTCGGAGGTTTTCAGGGTCTTTTGACAGTTTCTGGTTTTTGGGGCTGCGGCCGCCTAGGACACAGCCGATTATTATAGAACGCAATATAGAACTACACAGAGGATAAATTATGCTGTAAAATAAGACCATCCATATATACAAGACCAGCTACAGACATATTTTCGTGCATTTTGGATCCCGTGGGACCATTGACAAAAATTTTTGACGCAACCCTGCTGTGTAAATAATAGCAATAGCAGCATACATTTGCTACTATATTGATAAAGTGCTCTACAAAATGAGACCAAAAACGTCTATATAACTAGAAGGTTTACGGAGATATTTGCACTTTCGTATATTTTGGTTAGTATGGGACCATTGAAATTTTGACCTAACCATGCAGCGTAATTAACGACGTTAGCAGCACTCCATTTGCTCCTACAAAGGAGATGGCATGCTATATATACAATTTAAGGCCAAAACGCCCATATATCTCGAGCGCAGGAAGTAACCGGAATGCCGGTTCCGGCAAAAATCGCGTTCCGTTTCCGGAAAAACCATACCAGAACCGTAATTCCCGTTTCAAAATTGTTCATATTTTGCTTCATCTGTGGTGCAAACATACGTTATATACGCAATGATCAAGTTCCAACACAGTCAAACAAATAAGATTAACTCAGCAAATTGCCCTGTGAAACGAAACTTGGACACAATTCATTACGAACTTTTCATCTTTATCCTTCAGGAGATTAACAAAACAAAGCTAGCGCGATGCTTGTAGCAGCTTACTCATTCAGAAATATGCGGTATATATTAGAATTCAACCGATCCAACTTGATATGCATAACAGACTACAGATTACATGTTGCTAGCTTGAATAACAAATTGCGTCGGCCACCAGCCAGTACGCCTGTAAATTTTGTAAATCAGCCTGCATTGGAGTACAGCAAAGTATATCTGCAACATAGCCTTAGCCAAACTGCTTCCTTGGTAATGAATAAAATTTATTGAAACTGTGCGAGTTGTATCACAGTTTGTCTCATTTTGTAGCATTCTGATCAGAAAATCATCATAATCATCATCTAACTGACGGGCACTGGTTACCCACCGCTAGCCCGAACCATGCATCTGACTGATGATCAGAAAAGTTTAGTATACCTTTTTATTTTCTTTTAGAACCATATAAACTAATAATTTCAAGTTTCCTTAGAAATAACATGTAGCAACCGTTCTAGCGCGATTGGCGACAGGGCGAAATTGTCTAGCCTACGCTACATGCGCTAAAAGAACATTCAGTTTAACGCAAGCATTCACAACAGAAGGCATTTTTCCGCTAGGAGTCCAAAAAAACGACATTTTGATTCATAAATAAATATCTTAACTTTGTCAGCGTTTTCAAAATCCCAGAGGTGCATTAATGTCATCGCAATACATTAAATTTAATGTAAAACTTATTTTTCATACATTTTAAATTCACAGTACCTCCATTTATTCCTTCATCTGTTTTACTATATATAAGTCTCGAAGACCAGGTTCTGGTTGTTGGTTTCTGTTCCGGTTATTCCCTGCTGAGTGGTTGTAGAAAGATAACCATTTTCGTGTATTTTGGGTCTCGTAGATTCATTTCAGACCAGTTTTGACTCAAATCCTATGTCCTAAGAGAACTTTGTAGCAAAACATTCTTATACAGGCTTACTTTCCCTACAAAATGAGCTAAATTTCGCTCGGATATCTACATCGGTTATCGAGTTACAATATATAGCTCTAACACTCAAATCCGATTTATTTCCAACGTATGCCCTAGAGTCACATAAAACTTCTTTAATTCTGTTGCTCCCTTGAGATCTCATAATTAGCTAAGTCCAAAGTACAGAAGTTCCAACACGCAAGCAAAATATATACATTAAGTGCGCATGACATACAAGCATATGCACACAAGACGCTGCACATATGTACAAGTTCAGGTGTCTTGTAAAGTAACACTCATATTCATTTGTAATTACACATCATACATAAATACACATTCATTAACTTTACATACAACATTTGGCATGCTCAAATGAAGCACTAAACACATAGCAACACAGTTCTACCTACCTACCTACCTACCTTGATCTACCTGAATCCGTCACCAACGCATATGGACTTTTGAACGCGGACCGTTGAGATTATCTCGTTGATGACAGAGAAACGCCGATGACTGATATCGGCAGACGACTGAGTTTGATGTATGTAACGCATAGAGAGCAACGACAGAAAACAGTTAAAATTCAGGTAGTTGTCCCGAGTAGGGAACGACCGAATATTCGGTATTCGGCCGAATATATAGTTGGCAATATTCGGCCGAATACCGAATAGTTGACTGGCCGCTGTTAGTTGAAAAATAGAGTCAAAATCTGCCCACTAGATATCCTAATTTTACGGCCGGAGTCCTGATAATGATGCTGCAAACGCTCCGATACGTCCAACGTGTTGCAACTTTGGCAAGACAAGATGCGTTTGAGACTCATCAATTCAGTTCGCAGCCCGATCGAAATGTCTGATCACGACAGTTATGTCTTCATCAGCCATGCACTATCTCGCTGATTTAATAGTTGCGAAATTAATACTTCGGGGTCTAAATGCAGCAGGATTTGTTCGTTTTTACTTAGACACATCGTGAATGTTTCAGAAGTGAATAGCCAATTGCTAACCACTCTTCCGTAAGCCATCCCACCAAATCGATTCAAAAAATCTATAAAAAAATTATGACTTGGAACCTAACAAACGAGAGCACGAAGCAAAAAATTCCTCGAACAAAAACTATCGCTCATTCAGCAAACACAACACAAAACGACTTTATTGAAATGGTGCACGTGCATCAGTGGTGGAATTTATAGAGTTATAGATTTATAAATTTCTCTCATGATCATAGGTGTTAGGAACAACTATTCGGTATTCGGTCATTCCCTAATCACGAGGTATGAAGTCGCCTGCTCTTGGACATTGGCCAGGAGAGGGTGGTAACCACAGACGGCGGAAGTCGATTCCGAACTATCGACCACACAATCATTTATAAAGTAGCGGCGGCATTGAGTGGGTAAGAGTTCGTAGACATAGTTTATATGAATGGCCCCTAAGTTGTGTGTGCAAACAGAGCGTACGAAAAGATCGTTATTATGTAGTAATTTAAGTTGGCCATTAAATGGTTAGTATTCACAAAAATTGGTATTTTGACAACACCCGAGTTGGTTAGCTTTACTAGACCAGGAACGCAAGGCGGTTTTAGTAGCTGAAGTCTCGTAACCCCACAACCCGTTTGGTGGCATACCGTTGAACCCGCTCTATTAAAATTATATCACGTAGCAAGTGGGGACTCCAAGCCTCGGAACCGTATTCAAGTCTGGAGCGAACTAAATTTTTATATAAAGGCAAATATACAAGTTTAGATATTGGCCTAAATGCACGAAATATGGGGCGTAAAGTGGCGAATGCACTTCTGACCATTTTTGCAAGGTGATACGATGAGTTTAGGTCACTTGAGATAGATACTCCAAGATCGACAACTCGAGTAACGCTGCCGAGTTGACGGTCGTCGAGGTAATACTGAACTGCAGGATTATTATAACCAAAGTTTAAAATTACACATTTGTCAACGTTAAATTGTAAATAGTTGTCAAGAGCCCAAGTGCCCGATCGCGAAAGGTAGCCTTGAAACGTCTGAACGTCCGTGAAGTAGTTTTTTCGATCAACTACTTTAGCGATCCGAGTGTCGTCTGCAAATTTTCCCACAAAACAGTCGACGTAAGTATCAAAATCGTCAATGAAAAACAAGAACAAAGTAGGTGCAAGAACTGTGCCCTGGGGCACATCACTTGTGACCCTGCCTTCATGTGACAGACAGTCGCCGATGATGACTTGTTGTGAGCGGTCGCTTAAGAAGTTTGTTTGTAAACTAATAAATGACCACCGATGCCATAACGTGACAGTTGACCGAGCTTATGACAAAATTAAGTTGAGAAGTTCCAAAGTTGTCGTGCGGCCTGGAATAAAACCGTATTGAGATAAGTTAAAGAGCTAGTTAGATAACGAGTATATATGTCATGAGTTGTGATTGAACAATTTTTTCGAACACTTTTGAAACAAATGAAGTAAGAAGATTGGAACCACGTGGGCTGTTTCCCAGTCAGCCGGAAGTGTCGGTGGCAAAAACAAGCCGAAATAGAAGAAACAAGGGTTTAGCCAAAACAATGGCAGCTTTGATAAGTACGATGTTGGGAATGCCAACAGGCCCGGGAGACGACTCAGGTTTAAGTTTAGCACTAGTAGTCAGAACATCAAGTGTTTTGAAGTCAAGGTTATCAATTGAACACGTTTCCTTTCTGGGTATAGGTTGACCAATTTGGTTGTTATCTGAAAACACGCTGGTAAAGTGATTGTTATAAATGTTGGCACACGTAAGAGGGTCTGACGTGCACGCGTCACCAAGTGTAAGGGGCCCACAGACGCGTTCGGGCTTCAGTTGAGAACGAGTGTATGCCCAAAACATTTTTGGATGTGATCCCAAGTGAGTCGCCAAGCTGCGAAGTTATTTAGATTTGGCCTGAAAAATCATGTTGTTAGTGAGTTCAGTTGTTTGTCTGTATTTTATCCAACGTGCATAAGTTCGAGTACGCTGGTAGGTGCGATGAGCGTTGCGTTGTCGTTTTGTGGCGGCCCAGGTGTTGAAATTGGCCCAAGGTGGGTGGTTGCGATGGCGAAAGTCTGAAACAGTAGGACAAAATAAGTCAATTGCGTTTACTATGATAGATTTGAGAGTTTGCCAATCAGATTCGACAGCTATTGGGCAAAAAATTGATAAATTTTGTGATAGATAGGTAATGAAGCCAGGCCAGTCGAGACGTCTCCAACACTTTTTTGTTGACGATGCAGGGTTGACAGTCGAACCATGTTTGAGCTGAAACCAAATACCTACTGTTATGATCACTCATGCCCAGGGGCAGCCGACTGATGGAGTAGTGATGAGATTAGGCACATTACAAAACACTAAACCTAGTATATTGTCACGACGAATTGGGGCAGTTACATATTGAGACAAGTTATTTTCAAAGATTATTTTCATAAAATCGTCCAAAAGAGTGGACCATGTTAAAGATGACCAGTTAATTTGGGAATAATTGAAGTCGCCCACAAGTAAAATATGATCAAAGTCATTTAACTGATGTAGTGTGTGTAAAAATTTAGGTTGCCCTGATCAGTATTGTTAGGCGAACGATAGATACAGATTACCAAAGTTTTTATGCCGTTAAACACACAAAATGCAGCAAACACATTCTTCGTACAAGGAACAATCAAAAGTAGTGTCATGGCAGCTGATAATGTTGTTGACATACATCAGCACCCCGCCTGCGTGGGATGTTCGATCGGCACAAAACAGTTTATAAACTGGGATAGCAATTGCAGAGTCTAAAATACCAATGTGAGACCATGATTGAGTTACAAAGACAAGTGCCGGGTTATCATTGGCACATATATAATAAACGTAAATTGGCAATTTTGTTGACTATTTAAGCAAAATACACCAAGTTGGCTATTATTAATAGTAAAATTATTAGTATGTATAATTAGTAAGATTGGATGTTGTATCTGTAGTAGTGGTGGTTAGTGGAGTAATAGTATTATTTATAATATTAGTAGAAACAATATTTGTAGTACCAATAGCAGTATTAGTGGAAGTAAGGTTATCAGTATTAAGATTTATGTTATGACAACCAGAGTTCACAATGTAAGTATTTGACGATGCTAATTGTTTCTTCGGGAGTTTTTTGGAACAATACGACCACGGTAAATACGTACTTGTTCACCGGACTCACATCTTGCCTTAAACTCGTTGTATAATTTGAGCTCTTCCTCACGTTGTATTTTAGTGAGGTCCCGCTTTATACTGCGTTTTTAAAACGATTATCGGTTGTATTCTTAAGATTTCTAGCATTACGTAACACTTTAACCGGATCATCTGGTGACGCAAATACCACTTTCAGAGGCTGCGTTTTACCAACACGAAATACATTCTTGATTGTAGACAGTAACAATTGCTCAAAGATAGCCTTATTATCGGTAACACTGTCAGCCAAATTGAATATGATCAGATTCGATTGACGAGACTGGCGATCGCTGATTTCCATTACAGCGGACGACAAGTTGACGGACGAAGTAACAGTAGTACCGTCCCCCTCCCAGGACCGAGAAGACGGGGACCCATCCCGGCCAGAGGGCGTCGAAGTGGCAGCGGAGATATCCGCCACGGCTGAGCAACGCTGATCAACTTTAGACGACAGTGCCTCAATTTTGGATGCAATGGAATTAATTCCATTGAACATATCCTTGACAACTGGCAAGCAACCAACACAGGACCAGAATATCTGACTGTTCGGTTTAACAATCTCACGATAGAGGGCTTGGTTGACATTCCCGCACGTCGACCCCGTGTGGAAATTTGAACGACAGCAATTGCACGTCACGTAGGTGTCGCCTGTGTCCACGTGTATAGTTTGACCACAGGATGCGCTTGCACACATCAACATATTATTGGATAAATCAACAGACTTTCTTGTAATCGGCATCTCAGCATATATAGTATAATATGATATCAGAATAAATTTCATTAAATTTCACTCAAATAAGTTACATTAAACAAACTTAATGAACATAAGACGCATATGTAGCATATAACAATTGTTATGCATCATTAACATATTAACAATATACAGATTACTCTGCAGAATATATCCACAAGATAATACTCCGGACGGGTATAGTTTTGCGGTAAATCTAAATATATGAAAATTGGCTCGCTAAATTCAATATAAACCTTGAGGGACTATCACGTCACATGTATATGGATAAAAAATGTATTATCATTACTGGGGCGTTTTAACAACCGAAATTAATGTGGGTTAATACCCAGTGAGTGGGTTTTAATTACGTACCTCCAGAAGGCAAGCGATTATTTCTGTGAACTAGTTAAGAGAGGCAACCTGAATTTTTTGTGAGAAGTATAGGGTTCGCTATATTAAGCATAGTCTTTACAGAGACCTATTAGTAAACTGGTCGACTGTTAGGGTTCCCCAAATGTTGTCTCCCTAGAGGGCTTGGTGTTAAAAAACGGGCGTTCAGAGAGATTTTACATTACCGAAGGTGCAGATGGTATCACGAACTGCTAACAGTGTGTGATATTAGGATACGTACTAAACTTGCTACAAAGCTAATAACTTTATGCACCAACAAACGCCTATGACTTAATGACATGGGTTTTTACCCAAAAATCACGATGCTTTTTTACTCCAACTGGACTCTCCAAACCTGGGGGCTGGAATTTTCGGGTCCCCCTGGTACAGAATAATTGCTTCCTGGTTCATTCCCCCTGGCAAAATTTTGGGCTCCCCCAGTTCACCGCCGCTTGGAAATTTTTTTGTGTCCAATCGGTCCAAAGTACATAAAATTAGGTCAAAATTTTTCATAAAATTTCTTTCAAATTTCGCTTTTCATCTACATCAAAAGAGTTTTGATAGTGTTTCTGACAAGATTTTTAAAAGTTTTTCTCTTAGCAAAATGCCCCATGGCAAAATCAGGCTTCCCCTCCCCCCGGTTCGGAACCAGGGTACCCCTGGTTCATGCTGCCCTGGCGAAATTTTCAGGGAATCGAGAGCCCAGCCCAAATGACAATAAATCTCGATAATTTTCTCAATTATGATAAAAGCCTTTAAATCAATTCTAAGTGGAGCAAACCCTTTCTGTTTTTGATTATTGTATGCATTATTCTTGTTTGTTGGTTTTAGGTCTGTATTACGAAAGTTCGGTTTACGTAAATGGTCGATACTCTCGTACTAGAATTCTTGTCTTCAGTTAAAATAGGCACTTTAACTTTTGGAACTTAAATCATAGCACAGACGCAAGGTCAATGTACCTTAATTTGGTGTTACGGTCACATATATATGATTCTTGGTTTGGTTTCTGAAGCTCGTTCTCATAGTTTACTGTGGATTGAAAGATTACTCGTACGAAGTTGTAAGATCGATGTGAGCGGAGTGCAGAATAATCACGGTTCTTGAATCTAGTCTCTTATTTCCAATTAACTGTAACCTTGGCTGTGAGTATTGGAAGAACGAGCTAATGGTTTCTGATAATAATCAGTGCGAGATAGCGGGAGGCAAATAAAACAAAAGCAATCTATGCCTCCGTAGCTTAGTCAAAATCTGTAGCATTCTGGGTTTAAATCCTTGAGCTCGAAGCCTACTCTTGCGAGTAGGTTAACTTCTTGCGAGTGGGTTAACTTCTTGCTCTAAGTATACACATTGAGAGTTAAAAATTCGAGCACATAATGTTGAAGCTGATTAATTATTAAAACTTGATAAGTGCTATTACCCTTGCAGAGACACTGTATAACTTAAAGTGTTGCGGGGACAGTTACAGCAGCCAAATCAAGCCAAGGGGAGCCAAATCAGTTTTATACCCTTGGGGGACACTGAATAACTTAAAGTGTTATACTTTTGCGGGGACACGTACAGCAGCCAAATCAAGCCAAGGGGAGCCAAATCAGTTTTATACCCTTGGGGACAATGAATAACTTAGTGTTATACTTTTGCGGGGACACTTACAGCAGCCAAATCAAGCCAAGGGGAGCCAAATCAGTTTTATACCCTTGGGGGACACTGAACCTATTCACAACAAAGTCTAGCCGAGTCAAACAAATAAAACAGCACTGCTCGCTTTAAAACAACTAGCGGAGCAATGTTGGGTACTCATATTGAGTAACTAGCATATTGTTGGGAACTATCATCACATTATTAACGCCAAATAATTTTGCTATATCTGTCTTTAAAAATAAAAATTTTAATTTTAGTTTTTGGTCGTTGTGTCTTTGGAGTACGAATGTTGTAGACAAATAAGGTCGAGGTGTGTAACTTGTGTCGAACTGACAATTGGTATTAAATCTAGCTATATAGTAAAAGAACGGTGGTGCCAACCAACTAGGTTTTGGGCTATACGAGGTATAAGTTGAAGTGAAGTATTGTTACTGTACGACATGCAACGACATTCCTTAGTATGATGCGTCTCATCCCGAGCGCCACAGCATAGCACTGACCATAAATACGAACCCACAGGTCCTCGGTGACGAAACCCATTCCCGGATGAGTACTCCCAATAGCCGACGTAAGCGCTCCACCCCATAAGCGTCATAAAATTTAACACCTACCACTAAGCGTAAATGAAAAATTTACTGGACAAGTTAAGCTAGGTATATGTTGGGTTTCGTACCCACGACCTCCTGCCTTTTGATCCGCCAGCGGGCGCTCTACCCTCCGAGCTATCCCTGTCCGGCCTCACAGCATATATAAACTTGCTATATTCAACATTACCGCATCTTTCACAAAGGCCTACCTGTGGCCTATATTATATGTATATACTATACTTCTTGCATGATTCTATATTTTTATTTTCCATTAATAATACACATATGCAGGCGCCACATAATTAGGATGGGCTTGGATTGCGATGTAGGTTCACAATTAGGAGGGGCTTCGATTGCCGCGCAAGTTTTACAATGAGAAGAGGATTGGTTTGGGGTACAAGTTTTTCGACTCTGGGTTCGGGAGGTGGCAGTAGTCTCCGGCCTCCATGTTAGGGGAACAATTTACGAGGTAGGTCTAGATATAGGTACTAAACGATGAAAGAATGTGCAGCAGCCGCTTAAAGTTAAGCTGGGATGGGATTCGAAAACACGACCTTCACCTTTGCATCTGCAAGTGTTATTTTTTGGGTTTTCGTGGGGGTAGGGGTTGGGTGGGGATTTTTCCTTATGACGGCTATCGGTATTAAAAGGGGACGAAATTGGTAGCCGAAGGAGTGTGTGGTTCCAGGTGAAGCCAGCAGAATGCCGGTGGGACGTGAATATTGCGCGCGTACTTCTTTGCGTGATCAGTATTTATGGTTTATCTTTTGCGTTGCGGCGTGTATCTTGCTCGGCTCGATCACCCTGGTTCAGATATTTGAACACCAAACGTGTAGTTAACAATGTTTATTGTAGAACCAGATAAAAAGTTAAGGCACAATATTGAGCTATTATTACCCGTTGTTGAGATACGGTATTTGACTATTGAGTAGAGTCCTTGTTCTAAGCCTTTAGCTCTGACTATCTCTACGCCAATACGCTCGCTGATCACTAAATTTTGATACCTGCCGTTCACATCTATGAGATCCTTCGATTAATTGTTGGTTCGTTGTCATTAAATTGTTGATTTGATTCGTTATGGTTTGTTGCGGTTGATGATATTAACATACGTATGGTGTTGCTGTTGCCAATGGTATATACTCCGGGGTTGATCAACGAATTGCTTCCCGCGAGTGGGATTTGATTGTACTGCGGTACCATAGGCGTCGTGTTGTATCGCACCGGTTGTTGTTCGTTGCACTTAGTTCCATGTGCTCATCGTTTGAAACGCCCCGCAGTTCGTCGTTACGCACGGGGTTTGATTTGCGCTGCAATTTGTTGCGGCGCTCGGAATTTGTACTTGATCCATGCACTTGTCGTTTTTGATTTGCCCTGGTTCGTTCTTTATTCGCACTGGGTCGCTCTTGAATTGCACCGTATTGCGTTTGATTTGCATCGCGTCGTTCGTGATTCGTATCGATTTGGTCTTGATTCGTGTTCTGTCGCATTTGGTTCATGTACAATCTGTATTGGTTTGCACCGAATTCATTGCAATTCCCACCGAATTGTTCCGGGTGTGCAGTCAATTGCGAGTTTTCGAGTTATATACTTCTTTTTTGGCGTTCATTAGTTTCGAATTTACACAGGCTTACGTAAAACGTCCTGGTTATGTGGTTTACTAATTGCTACATAAAATAACTATTACAACTTTATAATAGTTATTTTATGTAGCAATAAAAATAGGCATAAATAACTTGTACTTTGGCTTTTGCCGTATTTTGGAATTCGGGATTTGTTTTTGGGATTTCGAAAAATACTGACCACTTATATTTTATTTTTAGACTGTTCCACTTTTACACAACTTCTTGGTCAGCATGTTATTTTTTGTGTTTTCTTGGGGGTAGGGAGTTGGATGGCGATTTTTCCTTATGTCGGCTATCGGTATTAAAAGACGACGAGATTCGCCACTGAAGAATTGTGTGGCTCCAGGTGTGGCCAGTAGAATGCCGGTGGGACGTGAATATGGCGCGCGTCCTTCTTTGCGTGATCAGTATTTGTGCCTTATCTTTTGCGTTGCGGCGTGTACCTTGCTCGGCTCGATCACTCTGGTTCAGATACTCGAACACCAAACGCGTAGTTAACAATGTTTGTTACAGAATCGGATAAAATGTTAAGGCACAATATTGAGCTAATTTTACCCGTTGTTGCGATACGGTATTTGACTATAGAGTAATCAGAGTCCTTGCTCTAAGCGTTTAGCTGTCATTATCTCTACGCCAATACGGTCACTGATCACTAAGTTTTGATACCGGCTCGTTCACATCTAAGAGATTCTTGCACACTCTTCGACCACTAGGCAAAGTAGTTATCGTTAGCTTACTTACGTACTAATTTACTGAGCCTCTTGTCAGGCTGGTACGACCGCCTCCGGATGGATGACGACCAGGCCCGGCTCTAGGGTAGGGCTAACTGGGCTATAGCCCACAGGCCACCTTTGGGGACA
>JASANE010030449.1:0-13392 GCA_030248225.1 Trileptium ribeirensis | reverse complement strand
TTACTCGTTCAGTTACGTATTGCTTAGTGTAGTAGGTGCAGAAAGCTAATCACAGACTTAATAGTAGTGTAAAAATAACATAAACTTAAAATAAACACCTACTCTGTTTTCTTAAATATAGAAATAAGTGCTCCAAGCGGGAACTCAATTCTTTAAAGTTTCGCATTTCCAGCACGATTTTGGTTCTAAAATTTGCAATAGTGTTGACTTTTATATACAATACTTTCGATGGAGGTCTTTAGAGCATAATACTTAAAATATGTTTATTTTTTTGGTAATTAAATCAATTTTCAATAAAAACTCATTTAAATTAATTCTTAGGCCACTTTCATGTTTCAAGTTGTCTTAATTTATATACTATGCATATTGTTTGGATATTTTACGAGGCGAAAACTCAAATTTTTCTAAAACAAGTCCAAAATTTACTGAAAGACCTTATGTGTTAACTCGACTAATTTACAATTTGTGGGTATTTCAGAGGCCTAAAAATCAAATGTTTTTGCAAGATTTCGTATGCCACGATTTTGATAAGCTAGGTCTCTACATTTTCATTTCTGGAACCTAGGCAAATTTCATATCAGAATTATAAAGATAGAACTTTTGGAAAAGCCTTACAATATTCATCACCTCCCCTCATTACGTGGCATGGTAATGCCGCAACGCCTCCACATGCGGCTCCAAATTTAGTGGACTCTTGTATAAAAGTATTGAAGAAACGATATTCATCATCTCCCCTCATGACGTGGCATGGTAATACAGCAACGCTTCCACATGCTTTTCCAAACTTAGTTGCTTCTTGTATAAAAGTATTGAAGACTCAAAGTTACAAAATAATATACTCCCTTTATAGTTTATATATCCGTTGCAGTGTAGCGCCTACTCCTATATCCGGTCTCCTCGCAGACCGTCAGAGGCCACCGCTGGCTGAATTTCTCGCCCTAATACTTTTCGCATCTTTTACATACGTGAGCACCACTCCATACACTTGTCGCCTCTAGTTATTGTGCGCTCAGGCACAACTGCAACAGAGGCTTTGTCCAAGCAGAGGCAATATAGATTCGCTTGCTCTGATCACATAATTATATTCTCGTTGCAATGGTAGATCCAGGGATGGGATTTCATGGGTCGTATCCCCTTCTCCCCCATGGAAACATGCATACGTACTTCGGCTGCAGAGGACAGTTGGACTCGGCGCTGGCAGTCCAGAAGCATTCATGCTTATAGGGTAAGAGAGGCGGATTATCCCACTGAGGCTCGGACCCCCTCCTCGGGGCATTGCTCGTCCCACCTAGGAGATAGCCTGATCCCCCTCTCGCCCTCAGGGTCCGCACTCCAATCCCTGCCCCCAAAATTTTTTCAAAAAGGTAAAAAAGCAAAAATTTGATGAACTTGGCAAAAATTGAGAAAAGATTGGTAATGGTAAAGAACAGGAACAAAATTGGTAAAAATCCAGGAAAAATTGACAAGATGTAAGAAAAATTTTGAGTCCCAAAAAGTTCGAAGATCTATACCCTGCTGACCACCCGCTTCCCGTACCGACAGGCTGATCCCCCAGGGAGGAGTTTCGCCAAACTACCCACTATCTACCCTTGGGACTTGGGACCTCGTGCATGCATGGCCAGTCGAGTAACCAAAACTTTTTTCCAGTATGTTGCATCATAATGGTCACCAGTATGTTGCATAATAACGGTCACTCACTTCGCCCTAGGATTTTTTCTTTCACCGCCTGGTATTGGAATCTCCGCTCTCTACCGCATAAACCTGGATCCGCCACTGTTCGTTGAAAAATGTGGTCGGAAGCAAAACACTACAAAAATGTAAAATGATAAGAAATCGCCAAAAAATTGAAAAATATTAAATGTAAAGCAAAATTAACTGAATCTGAACCCAAATCAATATGTATGCATGATACTGGATTTGCTGCTTTGTCTGGGAATTTCACATAGTTTGGAAGAAAACTCCGGGACCCACTAATCTGTCTTTAATCAAAGTCCGGACATTTATTCTCAATACTTGCAACTCTTACTGTTCTTTTGCAAATATATTCTACTCTTTGCTCAATACTTCGCTACCCGATGTCATATAAAATTGGAGCACGCTTATATTCTGGCAAATCCTAAATTCTTCTGATGCATTAGTACAACAGTGGTTACCATAGCAAAAGCCAACAAATGTCCTGTGTAATGTAATATTTCAGTGCGTTATGATTACGTTGCAAGCTAGAATGTGCGAGCGTAGCTGAATCTCAAAAAAGCAGCGTACGTTGGACTTTTATAGCTACATAAGAAAGGATTTTCTACGGATCTTGTCTGGGCCTAAGTCTGACATTATGCGTTCACAACAAAATATTAACTGTTGCAACAGCTCAACTCGAACAGCAAAAGTTCTAAAAGTCCAAATTTTTCAAAAAGCCAAACTTGGTTTAAAAATCGTAGGGAAATGCGTATGGATTTTTTAAATACCTGATACTATGGTAAAACGAAACAAATGACCAAACACGCTCTGTATCTCACCAAAGTTGCTAAATTATCAATATTCCATTTAAGTTTTCTAATTTTATGACTGCGAGGGGGAATATCCCATGTCATTGTCAGCATTTTTAATGCCCAAAAACAGATTTCAGCCCCAGTCCGATCCAGCGTATCGAACAAGTAGGCTATTCTTCGGAATCTGACTGAAACTCTAGACGAATTCGTTTGATTGTGGATGCTGTGCCGTTGTCCGCTCTCTTTAGATTACTAGTTTAGATTTTATGTCGCTCCAGAGCGCGACTTGAACTATGCCCTGCTGTCGGTGACGATGATTTGTGGGACTCTAAATCGCAAAACCCAAGTGCTGATCACCGCGTCGGAATCAGTTGATGCTGTGATGTCGCTGACCGGTGTGGCATCGTGTGTAAAAGTCTATCATAGTAACTAGGCAACGTTTGCTGCCGCTCGAATGCAAGGGATCAACGATATCAATTAACATTTGCGGTGTGGAAATGTATGTTCTGGGCGTCAAAATTTATCGGTGTCTTCGTTTAAACTTTGATGTTGGCGGCTTGACAACTTTGGGATAACGAAACCATTTGCCTTCAGGTATTATGCATTACCTGGCAAACGTCCGACAGACTGATAGCCAACAATGGCCAGTAGTCTGCATGCAGGAGGCTGGGAAATGCGTCGAACACGCATTGCCGAATGTTGCCGGGAACGTATGGTCGATTATTGTCTTTTCGTTGAATCGCACCATACTTCTCGACGGCTGAAAATGATCAGTGTCACGTTCATTGTCGTTTTTGCGAAGAAGAATTACAGATGATGATCGGTAACTTGACCGCCTGTGATCTTGAATATCGTTGGCCTGAAATTATTAAAATCGGGTACAATGTTCTCTTCACCAGCAATGCACTGGACGGTGACGTTGAATTCGGAACTGTACGACAGCCATCGCAACTGGTTATGACTCCGATTTTTTATAACGAGTTGAAACAGTTGACCAACGGCTTGTGGTCAGTGTACAATATCAATAGATCACCAATTCTCTAACTGAAATGTTTGATACACATGAATATTGCCAACGGCTTGCGATCGAACAGTAATTTTTTGTTCATTTTGGTTGAATTTGCGCGAAAGGAAAGCTAATTCCGTGGTTTCTGTCATGTCTGTGAGTGGTGCGGCAGCGTTCGAAAGCCCTTGCCAAACGCGCGATAGAATCTACAGAGGCCTACGAATCGACAAAGTGCAATGAAGTTCGTTGGCCGCAAAAACATATAGATCGCTTCGACGTTGCCTTGTAAAGGGTACATGCCACTACTGCAATATTCTACACCAACGATTTCGACAGTAGATCTGCAAAATATGCAATTGGCCTTCTTAAACTAGAGGTCATAATTGTCCAATCGCTCCACTTTCGATGTTAAAATTGTCCCGCATTTCTGCTCTCAAGCTCTTGCGACCTCGATGTCTTCGACGTATATTTTATAGTTCGGAATATTCTTGAAAGTGTGGTCCATGACCCATAGAAACGTTTGTGAGGCATTACATAGGTCGAAGGGTATATGTTCGTACAGGTAGCGTGATTGTCGTGATTTTCACATGCACATTTGCACCTGCACATTTGCTATGAATTGCAGCAATGCCTTGACGCGGTCGAGCTTGTTGAAGATTCCACAACCAGCGAGCACGTTTTGTGAAGTTCTTAAGGTTCGACATGGGATATCCGTCTGGGATGGTAACCAGGTGGGGCGCTCGATAGTCGCCACACGGAGGTAGTCCGCCATTCCACTTTGCAAAGACATTTAAAAAAGTTGCTCAATGTGATTCGCTGCGTTCGGCAATACCCTTTCATTTCAGTTTATTATAGTCTGTCGAATACTGGACTGTGCGTGACAACGTGATGCTTAATGAGATGTTGTACCAGAGCCGCGGTAGCAGGTTCGTCGAATATTAAAGGTAACCGCATCTGTAACGCTGTGGTAAGGGAGAAAAAGTGCATGCCATGGTTGCAGTTGTCCCAGAAACGTACCTGCGCGAACGTTGACAACCGAATTTTGCGCATGTATCGTTTACTCACTGCAAGTAATCGATAACTTGTGTTCTCGTTGACATTCGTGGTCATTAATCGAGCGTGAAACCCCATGACCAAGAAATGCCATTGGCCATGTGTCAGACGCGTGGGTCGAGGTAAAGGCGCTGTATTGGCGGCTATTAGCTCGTAGCCGTCAACTGCATGAGCGTGAGCGAAAAAATAGTGGCAGAACACTCTGCTCTAGCTGGCAGTGTCGCTGACCGTGACACCCTACTGTTGCAGCTACGACTATTGTGTTGACTGCCACGGTTTCTATATAGTCGGCGGAATTGAAACGTTTCTCTTACCGTGCCTGGATTGTCATTAACAGAAGTCTGCACTTCTTAGAGTTGTTACCAAATCGAAGTTGGCAGAAACAATACTCTGCGCTGGTATGGTATCGCCTAGTGGGCGACCGTGAACTTCGATCGACACCATTGTTCTTATTACGCCATTGTCGACTGAAACTGTTGTCTCGCTGAGATCTGAGTCCTTCGTAAAATTGTGTTGTTCGAACCATGTTACACACTTCATCAAGCAGCTTTTCTATCCGGTCACACCAGTCGTCCCGGCAGGTAATTGAACTGCAGACCGCCTCCATTGTCGCTAATTTATCATTCCGTCATCTGTGTCCGCCAGGTTATCTTCTGACAGATCGCTATGTGAGGACTGCAGTATACGGATTGTTTCGAGAATCACCGCCACAACACCTGGCGGGACCACTCCGTGATTGTTAGGTACCAGGCTATGAAGGTGCTGTACAGGTCGGCCAGTTGTTGGCCTGCCAAAAATGGTGATACCTTTCGTTCGTCGCTGGCTGACAAAAAGGCGCTAATAAAATGCTTAATTTGATCGAAACTTTGTTCATGTTGATGCCGCTTTCAAGGATGATGTGGATCGGTGGTTTGCGGTATATGTTGTTTAGATTGCCAGACTCGGAAGCGTCGCCCACCATCAGCTGAATTAGCTCGAAACAAATTACGGCATTTTTCTCGAGGAAATCATGCAGACGAAATGAATTGTTGTGTTGCCCGGAAGCACTCGCTGCTGTATACACGGGCTAAGTTATAGCATTGATCACCCTTGGATTTTCGGCCTCTACGGACGCTATCATATCGTCATTCTTTTCTGGCGTAGCAAAGTCAGGATCTACACCGCAGAAATGTTGCAGGGCCTGCGCTAATTCAACCCACATAGCTTACGTAACACCGGAACCGGGTCCGGATTCTATTCGACGTCACCCACGACGAGGAGCAGCAGATGTCATACGTCTCCAGGCTTTTGGCTATGGATTCCAATTGACCAATCAATGGCGCCTGTTATCCTATAACACGAGATAAACATAAAATTATAACTAGACACCCATATATTTATTATAGATTATTCATTTTATAACTGAAGCGGAAGGATAAAAAATTTTTAATATGCAATAAATTTTGTGTGCGTTACATAGATTAAATTTTATGGGTGTTGCTAAATTTCATGCACTCAGTTATTTTCTGGGTACTGGTCGTAACTCAGTAATTATCCAATAATTAACAAATTTGTGGGTTTTAATGAATTGCACGCACTCAATAATTTTACTGGTACAATTAAAAGCCAGTAATTATAATTTATTTTTGTTGGGACCAACTTTATCCCCTGCTTTATTTAATTTTAAAGAGACCATCTGTTACAATAATTTAGTACCATTCATAACGAAAATTGCTCACTCACTATTACGCAAGAATTTCTGTGCGATCTATTGACCTATTTCCCAACAAGCTCTGTTTAAGATATTAAACAATGTCTTTCGAAATCAAGTTAAATAATATTTTGCCGTGAGACACACGAATAGTAGATCATGTTCTATTCCTTGCACTTTAAGGGTTTATAAACATGTCGTATTTAAATAACCAGCTTAGACGCCATCCAGTCTCCGTTTAACCGCCAATTGATGCATTTTATACTTGTTGCATTCATATTTAGTACCCAAGAAGCTATTTGAAATTACCTAACTCAATAAGCACATTGACGACCCGATTTTTTATTATAACCAATAAGGAAATTTTGTTTAGATTGCAAAAAACACAAAGAGTTAAACTTAAAAAGCTGGTTACTTTAATATTTTGAGGCATATCTAAAACTAAACCCAGCGATCTTTGAATAAAATATATTTTACAAATGTGCCGCTAGGCCCGATCTTTAATAAATTTCAAAAAAATATTCTACAGAATCAGCAAAAGTGCCCAGAAATGCAAGTATTTAAGGTTTAGGTATATTAAAGAGTTCACGTGAAACCTACTCAAAAGCTCCAGCTAAATGAACATAATAGACCTTATATGGCAGAACCACAAAAGTAATTTTGCAGGCTTGAGATTGAAATGTATTAAGTTGGTAATGCGAGAGTAAACTTAACCTGCGCCCGCTGACTATCCTATTTTGTTACTTGGAAAATTGTCTTACCGAACTCATGTAATTTACATTAATTTAGTTTTTCGGTAATTCTTACCGAAAACATGTAATTTTTCACAATCACATAAACGCATCAACTGCGAGTTTTTATTAACTAAAGAGCTGTTAATATAAAAATAATTCTTCATTGTACGACCTAATTTTATATTTCATGACTTAGCGTCAAGCAAACGTAACGCACCTTCTATGACATTTTGATCTGATAACATATAATAAAAGCATGTCGCGGTTTCTCACTGGCATATACCAGATGCAGCTTGTAGAGTACTTTTTGAAATACTAATCTCTCAAGCAAAAGCTGTATCATAGGTTTCAATTTACCGTAGATGTATTATACGTCGTCATGGAATTCAGACTATGATGACGTAATAAACAAAATGAAGGGTATGCCATATTCGATATTCTAACGCCAAATCTTACCCTAAACTTAGGTCTATGTAAGCTCTAACTTTGGACAAAGCGTTATCGCAATTATGGAAGTCCTGGCATCCAACACAGCAAAGCCAAGCTGCTTTAATATCTAACCATATGACGTCGGTTTGATTAGAGGACTATTTCGCCGAGAATATGGACAGTCGGTAATAGTGATCAAATTTAAATATTGCCCGCTATATGCTTGGCGAAATAGAGTTTTACTGCAACTTTGCTATTCCTATAATGATTTATTTAGGCAATGTTTAATTAGCTGGCGCAATCAGTCTATAAGACATACGTTAACAGTATTATGATCACTGTTGACACATTGCTCCTGTAAAAGATCCTGGCGAACGCATATATTTCAGTCGATATAGAAAAAAAGTAGAACAGCATTTGAAATTTATTAATACAATTTTACAGCTCACAAATACAATGTTACAGCCCATTAATAAAATTTTACAGTTTTTTACAGATCATAAAAAAGAATGTCTTAGCTTCGTGCCAAAAATTATTTTAAGCAACAATTTTTTGACGTAAACGTTTTACTGCTTTTCAGCTCACAGCTTATAGTCAATGAAATTGTCTCTGTTTTAATAAAGCGAAATTTTGTATATCAAATGTTTAAAATCTACCATATCATAACACAGAATTTTTTGGTCAACTAATTGTCAGCTGCCTTAAACTTGGAGTTTTGTTAATGAAATTTGGAAAAAACAAAATTGTAAATGCGAAAATCCTAAAAAACAAATTCTTCAAATTGACTGCGGAAACTTCAAAAGTGCAATATACCTACGCTCAAAATACTTTCCATGAAATTTAAAAGAAGTTTCTTTGATTTTTGTCCAGCAGAATACACTTTTAAAATTTAAGGAACTATTCCTCCAAATTTCAATGAATTATCCTTTAAAAATTATCTTATTAAAAATTGTTTTTGAATTATAAAAGACTATCTGGTGGTGCAAAAATCAAAGAAGCTTCTTTTAAATTTTATGGAAACGTATTTTCATTGTACCTACATTTAAAATTTTAATTAAATTGCCAATTTCAAAAATATTTTTACTAGTTCCGTTAATTACGACGTTAAAACATGATCAAACGTAAACGTAAAATCCGGAACCCAAAAGAACGACAACTTGTATTAATATTTTAAAACTATTTACTAACAGAGACCGGAGATATGTTGCAATAAACAAAGGGAAACTAGCAATTTAGGTTTCAAGCTCAATCATTTGATGCCAGGATTCTGCGTATTTTCCCAATGTTCAAACCAATCGATGACAGGTTTAAGGATAACGTTCCTCCGAAGTCGAATTCCTGGATGACAGGTTTTCTGATAATATTCTTTCCAACGTTCAATCACTCCTTCACAGGTTTCCGTATAATGTTCCTCCCAAGATTCAATCACTCGATGACAGGTTTTCATATAGTGTTGCCCCCGAAAATTTAAATCAGTAGATGACACGATTTTACATGACGTTTTCGGATATTATACCTCCCAAAGTTTAACCGTTAGATGGCAAACGTCCACGGTTATGCTCCTTCTAATCTCCATCACTCGATGATAGTTTATGGCATGATACTTTCTTCCCAACGTTCAATTACTTCTTAACAGGTTTCCGGATAATATTTCCACCCAGGCTTCCACCAATCGACGACAAATGTTCGGATAATGTATATCTTAATGTCAAAAAGTTGTGCAATATAGAATGTAATTTAAATTGCTAAAAATGCTAAAATAACGGACTGTGACTTGGACATTGATAGTTTTCTATTTTTGTTGATACCATGTTTAATCTAAAATATATGTTGCCCTAAAATTTCAACATCGCATATGAAAATAGTATAGTTTTCGTTCAGATTGTTTCACAAAGTCCCACAATTTAAACGGTACTAATCCTATAAAGGCACACCTACAGCAGTGGCAGGTTAAATACTGCGAACATCGAACAGAAAATATTGTATTATTCTAATTCGTTTTAATATTTATATTTTAATAATTTTTATTTCTCAACACTTTAAAATAGTTTCTACATGTTTGTAGATGATCAGCGAAGGCTTTGAAGACCGTACGATTGGACGGCGTGTATCGCTTGATCCGCGTCATGTTAGTTTGTGCGTTTCTTCATTTAATTTTTAACTTTGGCATAACTTAGCTTTGAAGGTATATTTTAAACCCCGGTTTTGTAAATTTAGGTATAATATAACAAACCCTAAGACTAAAACCGAATACTGTTATGTAATAATTTCATGTTTTAAGCCGTCGTTAAACATTTGTCCTTATTGGAAGCTGATCAAGATGTATGGAATACAATTCAATACATTTCAATTTAGTTAGTTTTAAACTCCCCGCTTGGTAAATTGAATAACAACATAAAAACTCCCAAGACTAAAACCGAATAATGTTATATAATATTTCCATGTTTTACGAAGTTGTTACACGTTTGTAATTATTGACAGCTAGTCAAGAAGCATTGAATACAATTCAACACATTTGCAGATGTGTACGCGTACTTGCCCAATGATTAACATTGAAAGCTGAGCGCCAAATGTGAAACAATTATAAATTTGAGGCCAATGAAGCCTAGATGTGGCGTGAGCCAAGTCCGGGCCGTGTCTGTCTCAAATTTTATACTAAATCATAACGCATGCTCTACCTGTCGTACATGTCGCTGACAATAGTCTAGCCTAAGAAAGGATTCTTCCGCCCTAAAGCTATCCACTTTAAAGCTATTACGTTTTTAACTCTAGAAAGACATGAAGGACCGCATGACAAGATAACAATGAGACACAATAAAACACATCATGGACCGTTTTAAATTTTAATGATATATTGTATATAGTTGTGAACGTAATACCGATATTTGCTGTTTCTTGTATTTTATTCTTTATTAAATAAGGAATTCTCATCGAGATATGCAGGAAGTTACGTTTGTAATGTTTCGTTTTAACCGAAAATTGTGACTGATGTTACTTTTAGAACCATATTAGATATGCTCAAATACAGCATATTAAACGATATATTAACTGGATAATGAGCGCAATAATTTTATTGCAACCAACAGATCGATTGGATTATTTTCGTCTATGCGATAGAAACTTCCGAACGTATATAGATTCAAATTTGGGTGTGTATACAGCGTTTTTTGAGCACGAATTGCTTCACCCCATTTGAAACCAAAAAAAATTATAATTTAATACTTTAGCTTGGAAATGTATAACGGATTAACCGATATAGCTCTGATTTTCACGCCTTGCAGGACCTCATATAAAATAAACATGACGTTCTTTTCACTCAAATGGCGGTTTCAAATGCTGAACCAGAGAAACAAAACCACTATATTAAAGCGAATCGAAACTAAATCTTGAAAATTAGCTACTGTTGTTTGAAAATTTATAACGGATAAACCTAGTTGATTAAAATTCTCGCAGCGCATAAGAACGCACACAGGACACCTAACACACCTCACTTTAGGAGTTGTGTTACATTATAAACGAGAAATCAAAACTGTTAGTTCAAACCGAAATGAAATCAAATTGTTCATATCTTTGCCTAAGTATTGACAATGGTTCGATTGATTTAGTAACATATTTGTGTTAGTTTTACTAAGCGTCGCGCATTGAACGCTTTCCGATCCAGCATTGAAATAAAATTGTCGATATTTTCACCTAAGTATTGACAATGGCTCGAGCGATTTAGTAACGTATTTGTGTGTTTATTTTACTTAGGATCGCGAATTGAACGCTTTTCTATCCAGTATTGAAATCAATTTGTTGATATTTTCACCTTAATATTGACAATGGCTCAACTGACTTAGTAACGTATTTGGGTTTCGTTTACTTAGGCTCGCGAATTGAACGCTTTCCGATCCAGTATTGATATCGCCGCTTTAAGCAACAGCGTTTTCAACAATAGTTGTGACAGCGGTGACTCGGTCATCAACAATACATCTGCTCGCCGGCTTCGAAGGATGGGTCGCGGCAAGTCCCTGTCGGTACGGCTGCTGCGAGGTGAGTCAGCATCGATGAACTGGCTCGGCAGTCCGACGAAAGTGCAAGCCGCGGGTAGCGGCGCTGCCGTGGCCGGGGAAACTGAACCATTACCATCACAGCATTCGATCCACGTCCCAACAGAACCAGTAATTATGGAAGTAACAACTCCGGAAGTTACTCCAGAGCAATCACCGTCGGTTGAAATTTTGGTTGAAGGAGAGCCGCTCTCAGGAGGATCAACGAACACAAAAAGGCAAACGCTTAAACGACAGACCGCTGTCTAGTATAAATCTCAAAAACACATATTCGATATATTGCATTTATAACAAGAAATGTTTGGCGCGAGGTTGTTGCAAAAACTTTATATCAGGGACACCAAAAACTGTACAGTAGTACTAAGAACATTGCCACGCTTCAAACGTACTTTTGGTCACTGGAAAATGTGTGCAAGAAACTGATACGGAACATCGTACCCAAATACACGCGGTACATCTTATCAAAGCTTTGTGTTTATCGTACTTGTTTATCGTAATGATATATTGTTAAATCTTACGTTAATAGCAAGGATTGATGAATATTTGCATCTGTGTCGGTGCAGTTATGGTCTTGCAATCTCTCGTCGCCTCATACAATTAGAAGGATTAAAACATTATAGTATCCTTGCCACATTTGCCTCCAAAACCTAGGGTCGTTACATAATTCTTATACTTACCCTAAAGGGAAAGTTCCGCCCGATGGCCTCCAAATCTCCGCCGTTGGATTTTGTTAACAATTTCAATGTTAGATCCCTCAGCTTGACTTGGGCCCGAAGTTAGAAAGCTCTGCTTACCAAAAAATGTGCAAGAATTTAATTTTCGCCAAAAACTGTATGACATCAGTTTATTTTTGCCCTGTTTCAAATGTAGACGATTGATTTATTCCACTGCTACTGTAGCTTTCTCCATTCATTCATCAATTCTAGATATTGTTGCTAAATCCTGATCTCATCGAATGTTTCTTCAGTTGTTCTCAGGCACGTAGCCAGGTTTCTATCTTGGAGGGCGACAGGCAATTTCATGCGGTACGAAATTTTTTATATTGATAAAATATTTCTTTACGTGAAATTTACATACTGTATGCAAAAGTAAAATATCAGAGAAAATATATGTATTAACCATTAAGACAAGTGATAACCTACGAAACGCATTCAATTCTCCCAGTAATACTGTTGGTCGCAAATGACAGGCAACTCTGCAAAAGACATAAAACATAAAATCATGAGATGTATTTTTACAATGAGGTAAACACAATATCAGAGCGGGCGTAACCCCCCCCCCTTCTTCCTCCCCGGGTGTCCCTCTGGCTACGTACCTGGTTGTTCTGTACATTTCCGCTTTGATAATTTCACCAGTGCCTGCTTTAATACCCAGGTCCGGGAATTGAAAAACATGTCGGCAGACTTCGTGTGCAGATTTCCTGAGATCAACCAGGCCGGAACCGCTTCGTTCGTTTAGCCTCCCACAACAGGCCATATGCGCTGATGCATATAATGCTTTTTTACTATGGAATGCCATATTGCATCTAGTGTTCCCGGATCTCAGGCTAAAATTGCCTATATATGTTTCCGCAAGTTGCTTTATAAAGTATTTTTATCTTAGCTTACCGCATACGACCAGAAAGGTTCTGGCCTCCTGTTAATTGAATGCAGACACCCGCATTATACTCTGGTTTCTTATTTGGGTCACCAGTATATATCTCCAGCAAATATTTTCTAGAAAAATGAACTAAATAGAACAAGCAGGAATTTTCTGCTAAGTTTCCGATTAGTAAATGCATACATTCATTTAACGAAATTAACTTTTAGTTTTATCTTCTGTTGACTCAAGGCCGAAATTAATTTTTATTCTTTCATCCTAACGGCTCGGATATCCGCAAATCTTTCCTGTATCAAATAACTGAACTGCGCTAAGATTTATTCAGCCCGTAATTAATATTCATCGA
>JASANE010030448.1:0-11604 GCA_030248225.1 Trileptium ribeirensis | reverse complement strand
CCCCTACTCGGTATACTCTTACCTTTTTATTTTCATGGTATATATCTTGTTTGTTATGACACTCTAACATCACGATTAACAATCTCTAACTGAGACTTTTAGCAGCAATGTTAAAATATTTATCGCTGTTAGATTACAATAGGTTATCGTCGGGGTTTACAGTGACACTGAAATTCCATTGCTGGCTACTGGTAAAACGTCTATATATATTTATAAGTTAGTTATATGTTGATCGCTATTTAATTGTTTGACAGGCACGCAGCTGAAGAAATATTTCATTAGCAATATTAAATTAATCAGCCTCAGTGGACAATATTATGAAATGAAAGCTAGTTACTGTCTGAGTGTGAGTTTTGGTCACAATGAAAATATGTATAGTGATTGCGATGCTACTACATTTCATTTTATTTCATTACCCATGTTTCATTAATAATCTTTAAGAAACATCTTTTCCCCGTCTAAAATCGTTACTTACTAGATGTTATTTTCATTAAATTTCTGATTTTGTTTACTTATACACTTTGTCCATAACACAATGACAACGTTGGGAACGGGTTTAGACGAGAAACAGTGGACGTCTGCAATTGAAACTGGTGACCCATGGTGAGATCATTAGAGGGTAAAGAAGCAGGGTGATCAGCATTGTAGTTCAAGTGATTGTTGAAAATCATGTCTTGACGCATTCTGCGAGTCGTTAGCTTTGAAGGTTCAAGATTCGCAGGCGACTCTCATAACTTCCATGACTCTAGGCTTTTAGTTGCGTAATGCTGGACTCGGTCCAGGAGAGTCATGTTTCGCAATAAGTAACTGCTCCATTCCTCAGACCAATATTCGAGTACAAGACTTTTAAATAATGGAAGGAATACCACTTTTGGAATAGGGATGAACAATCGTAGAACGGTGTGCAACATCTTCAAAGCCTTTTTCACCATGGCAGTCACATGCTCGGATAATTGAAAATTACTAAACACAAACACCTCTAGGTCATTATTTGTCTGTGAATTCCATAAATATATCATTTATTACATAACGATAGCCCAGGTTATTGTATCCAAAGTGAATAATATGTTGAATGTTATTGTTCACTATCAACTATCTCACTTTCAACACTTTCGCCGATGTTGAAAGTCAGAATGTTATCACACGACCATTTTGCCATTTTGCGGCAGACTGGCATGCAGCAGCACCAAATACATAGTTATTTCGGTGGATGAGCGTAGCGATGCGCATGTGGTCCGAAAATTTACCGATAAAGCAGTTTACATATATACGCGTCGAAATCGTCAATGTAAGATAAAAATAGACTATGCGCTAGGACATCTCCTTGAGGAACCCCACTTGAAACACGAACCACCTTAGATAGGCAGTCACCGATGACAACTCTCTGAGATCGACCCGTCAGGAAATCTTCAGCATAGATAAATAGGTGGCCACGCACACTATAAGCGAAAAGTTTACACAATAATCTATTGTGACATACATTGTTCAATGCTTTGGACAAATCCAGGTACGGGCAGTCAACTAGATCGTTGTTATCAACACATTTAACCACAAAACTTATATAGTTCCGTAGCTTCATACATGTAGTTTGATCTGGTAAGAACCCTAATTGGGTCAAACTAACCAGATCACATTGTAATGCGTATATAATTTATAATGTTAGACTGCACAACTTTCCATAAAATCATAGAAACAGACGATGTCAGTCTTATAGGCTTATAGTTATCAACTTAATGTCTAGATCTTTTTTTTTGAAGTGGCACGACATGAGCAACTCTCCAGCCAGCTGGAAAAGAGCAACCCTCCGTCGATAACACAAGCTGAAAAAGTTTAAAAAGTGGTCGTGCAAGTACGGTTGCAGCATATTTCAGTGCGATATTTGGAATGCCGTCGGGGCCAGACGGTGATTCTGGCTTTTGTCGGGTTTAGATATTGAGTATGTCTACAGCAGTGAAGCTAACGTTTCTAATGAAAGACGTGCCTTTACAAGAGATTGGTCGATCAGGGGATGTGTTGCATGAAAAAACAACAACAATGCGTTTATTAAACACGTTTGCGCAGACTTGACCATTGGATACATATCGACCAAATGTGGCCCACATTTAGACTCTGGTTCCAGTTCTAATCGTGCGTATTCCCAGAATTTTTTTGGACGAGACCCAAAATTGTTCGTCAGGTTTCTTAAATATCTAGATTTTGCTCGGTGTATAACATTGTTTCTTAGGCGATTTGACGATATCGTAACCACGATTCATGAGCGTGCGATCGCTGATAAGAGTGTTGGGCGTTTTGACGTTTAATTGCTGCCCAGGTATCGTATTTTGCCCAAGCTAGGCGACGATCTTGGCGTACTGTTTGTTAGGTCAAAAATTGGTGATATATACCAGTATTTACGGAGACCTTAAAGAACTGTCACTCAGATACATACAAGTTGAATTGTAATCAGTTAGTTTGCTTGACACAAAATTTATGAAATTAGGTCAGTCTAGTCGGTCCAACAGCGTCTTGGGTAATCTATTTCGGTAGACCCATCATTGTTAAAGCAAACGCTAGAATGGTCACTAAGCCCTAATGGGCACCCAGTAACAAGATTGCTGATTAATCCAGGACATTACAAAGCAGTACATCTAAGATGTTATATACCCTGATTCGTTGGGCTAGTGATAAGCTGAGTGAGGGATTTTTCAAAAATAATTTGCATAAAAGTGTCAACCGGAGGTGGCCAGTTGAGAGTTGACCAGTTTATTAAAGGATACTTGAAGTCGCCGGCTAATAAAATAATGACACAGGTTGGCCAGAATTGATTCAAAGGATAAATCTCGATCAATTGAACTGTTATGGGAGCGATAGATACAGATAGTCAAGATATCTACATCCCGAAAATTACAACTGCAGGCCATGCAAGCATAATCAGTATATACAATCAAATGTTGAGATGTAGCTTTTAATGGTTTTGTGTATACACAAATCAACACATCACCGCCGTGAGTTGCTCTATCGCTGCGAAAATGTTTATAATTAGATCTAGAAATTTCTGCATTGTCAACACCGCTATGGCGCCAAGAATCGGTAATAAATGAATACCAGGCTCATACTCATAGCATACAAGACGTAGATTCTCTATTTTATTGACAAGCGACTGACAATAGTTGTAACACACTTGCGAGAAATATTAAAATTATTACTAGTAATAATATTGTTTATCTTATTATTTTTATTATTGTTGTTAGCAGTATTATTGTTATTGATGATGATGGATTGAGTCGTCGTCCTCGGTGAATCTCCGCTTCTCATTGATGTGAGCGTCGATGACTGTAAAGACCATTCGGGGAGCCACACACACGGCTGCAAACGTCACAAGCGAACTGTCCAACAACTGCAAGACTTCCCGTTGCATTGCGTGCATTCCTTCTTTGTCTCTTTTCACGCATTTCATCCACTCTCTCTTGCTCAAATATCATCAGACTTTTTGCGCAAACGTCGCACCACTTTGTTCGATCACAGGCCAATTGTTCTAGTTCATTAAATCTGATTTGGCAATCCCTCAGATTTTTCCTTAACTGGTCCTTATAACGTTTCATTGGAGCACCAGTTACTGTTACTGAGTTTACTGTAAAAGAGTTCTTTAGGGATACGAGAATCATCCATACGTATCACATGACCGACCCAGCTAAGTTTGGATCTGGTACACATCACCTCCACGCCCGTCTGTTTGCAACGCTTCAGGGCCACAGTGGTTGGTATCATCTCTTGTCATTTGATTTCGGCTATTTTTTTGCAGACACCACATATGAAACGCGTCAAGTGCTAGAATGTGTCGGCGATATAACGTCCATGTTTGCAGCCGAAAAGTAATGTGATGACGACAGCATTGTAGGTAGCTACCTTGATCTTCAGAGAGATGTCATGACTGTACCAAAGACGTTTCGAATGTCGACCCAAAGCAGCTGTTTCATAGGCGATACGAGTTCGGATTTCTACAACTACATAGGCAATTTTTTTTGTGAAAAGCTTCCAAGGTGACGAAATTTTGCAACTGTATTCAGTTCGGTGTCTACGGTACTGACAATTGGTGGCACATACGGCGACTCTGGTTTCGGTTGCAAGAGCATTTCGGTCTTGTTCAAACTAATCGTCAAACCAAAGCGCCGAGCAGTCTCTGCAAAGCGGTCCACAATATACCGGATGTCTTGAATGCTGTGTGCACCAAGCACGCAATCGATAGCAAACAACATGTCTGTGATTAGCCGGATTGTCGTTTTAGTAAAAACTTTCAATCGTTTGAGGTTGCATACGTTACCATCTATGCAAAATTGAATAGAAATGCCACGGTCACGGTATGCGGTGGCAAATTGTGTTGTTATTACTATGATTATTATTGCTATAAATGTTATATATATATTTATATAAATGATAGTTAAATGAATTTACATTGTGAAGTTTTTTGAACTGAACAATATAACCACAATAGATGCGAACCTGCTCTCCAGAAGGCTGACGAGGTTTGAATTCGTTGTAGAGTTTAATCTCATCATTAGACTATGTGTAAGTGTAAGGCCACGTTTGATACAACAGTTCTTAAGACGGTTGTCCACACAATTAAGGTTACATGCATTGTGTAGGATTTTGTAGGATCAATCGCAATCTTCAACGGCTGGACTTTGCCCACAGGCTTCTTGTCAAATATAAACAAACAAGATAATACTAACGCTGTTAGGGTATGTATTCGTTGCGCGCAGGAGCTGGTCGAAGATATCACGATCAGGAGTAGCATTGTCTGTTAAATTAGAGACGATTAGTTGGAGTGGCGAGATTTGCGATCAGCAATCTCCGTAACTACAGCAGACACCATATTTGTGTTGTCGGATGTGATACCGCCCCCCACTATGCCCGAGCAGATGGGATTCGCGTTGCTCATGCAGAGGAGCAAGACCATCCACGGCGGAGCTAAGCTGGTCAACTCTGGCAGACAGAGCATCAATCTTACATTACCATCATACATATCTTTCACCGTCGGCAAGCAACGAGTACAAGACCAGAATACCTAGTTTTTTGCTTCGTAAGTTCTCGATGCTGCGACTGTTCACATTCCCACAGACGGACGCAATATAAAAGTGGGACTTGTAACATCTACAGGTGACGAAAACGTCGCTTGAATCAACATGAATGACTTGACTACAATTTCCGCTCGCACATATCATTTCATTGGTATCAGACGCGCTAATGGACCCATGTGTATTCGGCATCATTAATACATACAATAATGATGATCTGAATAGTGATTCGTAGCTAAGTATTACTTATCTACATATAGTTCAGTTTACGTGTGCGAAAACGTGCTTTCGTCCTGGATGATTTTCTTGTAGCATTTTCGCTGTTCTAAAAGAGTAATCTAAATCGAATTAACATTTTTTGCACTTACAGACAAGAATCAACACAAACAGTAACGGAAACTACTGCAATAGCGAATAAATCGCTGCGTATTCAACGCAAGCGTAAAGCTGCCACACCGTTATCGCTCGAATCAATTCCGACCAACTATTCGTCAGCTAAACCAAAAACTCGGAAACTCACTAACAATAAGAAGCATACAGACGAGTGTAGTCCGAAGAACAGTCGAAAGCGTAACAGTAGACGTATAAATAAGGTAAGGATTAGAACAGTGTTAGCAAAAATTGCTAGAAGTAGCGATCGTGCTGGATTGTTCATCCCGATACCGACGCAAATTTTTCGATCCCGATATATTCCGATGGAGGCTTACTGTGCGAAACTAATTTCCAGAAAACTAAATATTGTTGCACTTATGTCTTTTTCATAACACATAAAGACTAGTAAACGTAATAAATTACAAAAAGTGAGCAGAGCAATAGTCAAAGTATATTATATGTTATATATGTATACATGTATTGCAACTTAATATTTAACCAATTTATACTTAGTATCACGTTTTAGACATGGTCCACCTTGATGTTATGGTAGACGGGGTCGTATGGGCACTGCGTTTCTAAGTTGCGTAGTTCAGCGGTGGTCTTTTATTACACATGGTATCGTTAACCTAGACCGGGGTCGTTTTATCGGCTGAATGCATTATTAAAATATTTATTTCTTTATAAATTCTAATCTTGTAACCAAAGGGAAACAAAATTGGTTTGAGTTATAGCCTAGTCCACAGTTGAAATTGTAATAATGCAAGAAAAGGAATAATCTGGTATTGGGTGATTTTAGCGGCTGGACGCACGATTAAAAAGATATGTTATGAGCGAAATTTGCTACACTTATTCTCAACAATGAAAACGTCCTAACAAGTTCACCCATATGCTAGTCTACCGACAATTTATTATTGAAACCATTTTTCCAAAATACCCAAAGTACAAGTTAGCCCTAAGCATTTTTCACTAATCTTGTTGTAATCTTCATCCGCTTCCAACACATTGATAACAAGGCCAGTTTGAAAAAAGTGCAATTTTTGCCATTCAGTGTTCTTCCCGCTAGTCAAACATGGAGGGATTTCCTGGAGTCGTATGGGGGAATGGTCGAATGTGGGGGAAATCTCCCCACCCAAATCCCATAATAGACGGGCTAGCGTTAGTAAATAATGGATCTAGTTGAACATGGAGAATTTCAGGTTCGTGGGGAATTTCCAGTGTGGTTATAGTTCGCTCATGAAAGTTATCTGCTGCCGTCGACTAACATTTAAGCAGACTTTATGGAATTGTGTTCCATATTGTACTACACGGCTGCGTTTAGTACACGTTGAGATTCTTTGTTGGTTTACTTTTAGCAAGGACCAAGCAAAATTGGTACTCGTCGATCAGCGACTGCTACACGGAGAAGCGGTGCAGAACTGCCTAATATCTGCAGCAGCGCAACATCGACAAAATCATTAGAAACAATTTCCGCGCAACTACATAGTTCCAATATACACCAGCTTTCGTTGGACAACAGTAGCAGCAGACCATCCAAACTGCGTGGCGGTGAGTCGCCAAGTAGAAGCGCAACAGCGCAAAGACCAAGAAGGATTTTGCGGTCGAACACTGCAGCATCTGAACAATCGAGGAGCCTTGTAACGAGTCCTGTGGTAGAAGTCGACGCCGCAGGTGTCTTTAACGGAAACCGTGTAGCGCTTGGGGCAGAAGACGCGCCTCCATCGCCATCTCTTTCTACTTCGTCTGTAATAGGACGCCTGCGCGATTTGGCGGACCATTTTCCTGGTGTCAAAATTCCGCGGTTTAGGCGTCTCACACGGGCTCTGACTCGGTAAGTATTTTTGTAAAAATTGCTGCACATCGTTATGCAGCTAGCTACATTGTCTGATGTAAATAGTCGCATTTCAGCACTACGAAGGTACTGCCTTTTCAAGCATCGCCCAGTGCCTTGTAAAAATGTAAATCAGTACACTGAACTTCCAACAGGGAGTTACCGGATTTCCGGGTCGGTTCCGGCCATAGTCGTGTTACGATTACGGTTACGGCAATAAGCAAAACTCACAGGGCAGCCGAGAATTAGGATCAAATATTTTTTGCTTCATTCCTGGTTTAAACATACATTTTTTATATCCATTGTGATTATTTTTTTCACAACCAGACAATGAAATATATATACCTCTGTTAATAACTGTTAAATGCAAGTAGGATAAACGCGTTTAGTGGTATTTTTTCATGGTAACACTGCTGGAATTGTTCATGCTAATCATAATCAGAGCGTAGTGTAACATAGTAGAGATTGTGTGTTGCAGGGTAAAATCTTTTAAATTCCGTCTCTCTGTGTGTGATCGGCCATACCTCGGGAAAGATTTAACCGATTTTCATGATCTTGGGTTTATTCGCACTGGCATACGTAGTCGATTTTATGGTTACGCTCAAGCGTTTTTGATTTTAGGTTTGGTTCTAGGGTCAGAAGTCAAAACGATGGTTTTTACCCCATTTTAGTATCCTTCATGGCAGCAAGGTTATTTTTATTTTAACTTTCGAAATTTTTCTCTGGTTGGTTGTATTTTATAGTAAAATGATAAGTGCCGAAGCCTCTTTTTTGTTTTTCGATTAAGGCTCTGGTTCTAGAGTTATGGGGTTTGAGGCATGGTGCCCCAATGGTTCCCCGACCCAAAATTCGAAAATTTGTTCTGACGTCCTGGGCGGCTGAAAAGTTTCACTTGGGGGTTTTCGACGGGAAACTCATTGCCGGTGTTGGTTTTGCTCTGTGACCCATGGTTCCATGGGCATGGGGGTGTGGCACCACCAAGGTTCGGGGTCAGAGGTCAAAATGGGTTTTGTACCCAATTTTAGTAACCTTCACGGAGGTATTTTTTTTATTAGAATTTTTTCTCTGGTTGGTTTTATTTCATAATGAAATGATAAATGCTGATGCCTCTTTTATGTTTTATTTTAAGGCTCCGGTTCTGGAATTATGAGGTTTCAAGTATGGAATCCTAGTGGTTCTTCGACCCAAAATTCCTAATTTTGTTGTGGCGTCCTGGGAGGCTGCTAGCTTGCACTTGGGGGTTTCGGGGATGGGAAACTTATTGCCGATGTTAATTTTGTATGCTTCACTACGCTCTGGAATTTCGATAGAGTACTAGTTTACATTGCTGTAAGCTTGTGTAACATAAATTGCCTCAAGGACCAGGCAGTGTATTTGTAAATTCTGTTAATCACGATACACTGGGAATCAAGTATAATATGTTAACCCAATTGGAAACTGTGTTCTTGGTGGTGTGGTCAGGTCATATTTAGTCGAGGACGATGATGGTCGAGGGCTGGAACAATATGACATCCCTTCAATGGCGTTGGGGGAGGAGGAGTGTGACGCAGTGAGGCTGTCACTTCATTTCTGCAGCGATGTCTGAAACGGTATAAGGATGATGACGCGTTTTTCGCTGAAGTAGTCATGTTGCGGGAGAGACGCTCGTACAGTTTTTGTGGGCTTTGGTGGGTGGGCGGTCATTCATTCGATTTGGCTGCAGTAGTGTAGTGGTATGGGCAACGATGACACCTTAGTCTGAGCCTCTGTCGTCGTCGTTATCATTGTAATGTCGGTTTCGAGTCATAACAGCAATTAATGCAGCTGGAGTAATTGTCGTTTAATGCAGCTGGAGTAATTGTCGTTGCTCGTTTGAACGCGGGTTTTGTATCTCAGTTGTTTCCGTGACCTATTACTTAATCTGGGGTTAATTTTTAAAGCAACCATTGTGGAAGGATGCTAAAAACGACGCGTTTTTAGTACCGACACAGAATAGCA
This sequence comes from Trileptium ribeirensis, assembly GCA_030248225.1. Lineage (NCBI taxonomy): Eukaryota > Metazoa > Nematoda > Enoplea > Enoplida > Thoracostomopsidae > Trileptium > Trileptium ribeirensis. Next base: position 2,370 of record JASANE010030448.1, on the reverse strand, counting down.
GTTCATGCAAATTAGTCTAATTATGTAAAAGATTATTGATAAGAAAATTGTGCATTTCGCGAGTTATCTATTTTTTACGTTTTAGTAGTGTCAGTGGTGCTAACAACGAGGATCACCAACTGGCAAACAGCGGCGACAGCGGCCAGCCACAGAATCAGTTGGACCTGCTGCGGCCATCGGTTGCAGAGCCTGATTTGCCGTCATCTGGGTCGGTCACTAGTATCGATATAAGTGGAACGGGCGGAGTTTCGTCAAGTACACCGCCTTCTGTGGCTACGTCGCCATCAGTGACCAAGGAAACGACGACAAGCGGCACCAGTGGCGCAAGCAGTAAACAGAACACAAGTGCTGCGGCGAAGGCTAGACAAAGGATTGGAGCTTCGTTTCGCAGAAAGCCAACCACTGCTAAGGTAGGAACAAGATTTGAGGAGTGTAGTTGAAATTTTTTGAAAGTCGGTCGATTAGAGTGAATTTTCGGTTGCTGTATTCAGTTTTTCAAGCGGTTGTCGAATGAGTGTTTTCGATTGTTTTCTGACTATAGATGCTATATATATCTACTTAATTTTGTAACCCCGGTGACTATTACCTGTATCCACTTGATGCTAGCGATGTTTCAATAATTATCGACTTAGACAACTGTCGATTGATTAACGGACATCGAAACAGAGCGAGCGAAGCGAATGGAGTTTCTATTGAGGGCGCCAGGGGGAAAATCGTGAAAATTTTTGCCGCGCTTCTGTCGCGCATAACTCATATTCGGGTGAGTGGATTTCGATGAATTTTTTTATTTCATAGCAAAAGTTATGGTCGTGCAGGGCGTAAAGAATGGTATATATAGGTTTTTCGGTACGCTGAGTACTATGGTCTGGTTATCTAGATTCTACCACTACGTTATACCGTTTTAAATGTTTCCAATGAGTTTATGATCAATGAACCCGATTGCGAGAATATAGTCTCTCTTCGGTAGTTTGTTTACAGGACATCATTAAGAATAGTCTAGATATATTTTTTAAAAAGCTGAATACGATGGTTCGGTTATCTGGAGACTAGTACGATATTTCGTGCGTTTCCCGCTGTTTTCGATGGATTTAGGGTCGACGAAGTTTTAGCGTTTTCAATGGGCTCAGGATTACAGAGGTTTTAATGTAATATACATGGAACACAAAGCCTGTCACAAGTTGATTTCACAAAATTGCCACTTGATGAAGCCACGCTCGCTCTCTTTCACCCTCGCTGGCGAGTTATTAGCTTAGGTTTTGATAACGTTGTGCCTTGATAAATCAATGTTTCAATTCAAGCGGAATATTCCTCTCAATTTGTTTAGAACTTACTATCTGGTTTTCGTAACGTTGCTCGATCTGATTGTGTTGGAAAATAATTCTGTGTCACGATTTAGCCAAATTGAATGCACTCATGTTGCGAAGCCAGCCGAAGTTCTACTTTTCAAGAAATATCCGTAAATTTCCTATATCCATAAAATAATTTTATCTACTGCTCACTATCCCGAACAGTTACAAATTCTCTCAACTTTTTTCTAACCACGTAATTGAAAATAGCCAGCGTTACCAGATATTTGAAGTTGAAAAGCTTCTTAGATGTATCGGGGCACAAAATGCTGACCACCCTACCCGGAATAAAAAAACCGCAATACTTTCTGAGTGTAGTGAGTGAAACGATCGAGGCGAGGAATTCTTACTAGCCGGATTGTGGTAAAATTTGACTGTCTATTATATATTGGATTTTAGGTAACACTCAACTTTGGTTCGGCGGTTTTCCTCGCTCGATAGCTCATTTGATAATTAGACAGTGGGTGTTTTAGGCTAAGCGAAAAGAAGATCAATTTCAACAGCTCTTTCGAAAAGCGGGCCCAAACGGGTTGAGTGGCATCCTTCTACTGGTGATATGACGTTATTTGTTGTATTTTGACAATCGTTGTAGATAATGGGTGGAATTTGATTTTTGTAAAGCAATAAGCTTCTATAAGACTATATATACACATTCATTTTCTACGCTGCTCTTTCAGGATTTGGATTTTGGTCAAAAGGGTTTTTTGAATAGTCCGACGATACCCTGGTCTGTTTTTTAGCTTGAAAATACATTTACGGTAGTAAAACTGCATGAAAATATGGGAATATTTAGTATTTTTTTAGCAAAAATTATCCCCCCACTTTAATTTTCCCCGAGAATGAACATGGGGGCCCCAAAGTCCCCGCACTTTTCGGAGGGCTGTGGGCAGGCCATATACTGCAATATACGAAACGGCAATATTTCCGTAACCACTCAACTCAAGCTATATAGGCGTTTTTGGTTTCATTTTGTAGAGAAAAATTTCCTCCATATTTCAGTTCCTTACTACGATTTTTTTGCGCG
>JASANE010030447.1:0-26681 GCA_030248225.1 Trileptium ribeirensis | reverse complement strand
TTTTTTGTTTTTAGTTCTTGGTTCATTTACGTATTGCTCCGAACGGGGCGGAAGATTCTGGTATTTTAGATCTGAATATGAATAGAGAATGATGGAATGAATCGCAATAACGACTAATGACTGCCGATCTATGGGATTTCGATTGAAAATTGGCCCCAAGTAACACTGAGTGGCGTTATGTTATAACGTTAGAAAAAAGAACAGCTTATAGGGGGTTTGGAGTGCGGCAGCACGTCGATTTAACCTTAGGCTTAGTGAATATCTCATATAAGAACATTAGCTTAGACTACAACTTGGATATACGATATACTATATCGAGAACGGCATGGCCTGCATTTTATTTACGCCCAGATGGGTTACTTTGGTCAAAAATTGTATCAATATAGAGACCAAGTGACTGCATTGTACTGTGGCACGGCAAAGATGTCCGACCCGTCTCAAATCGCCCAATAGAATAATAGGCATCGGTGTCTGTGACCCGAATCCAGCACAACAGCATAGGCATCGGTGGTCCGAAAACCCAGTCAAATTTTTTAGGTTTAAGCTATATCTTTATCTAATCTTTACTCAGAAGTCAGCTAGATGATTTTAGAATATATATTGCTAACGAAACGAAATAATGAAGACTGGGCGGTGCTACGCAGTACCCGGATACATGGAGTAGGGCACCCAACTTCTCCGGTAATCGGGCAATGTATCCGATACCCGGGTATCAAATACTTTCGAATCATGGAGTGAGGTTCCCAACTTCTCGTGTACCCGGGTAGTGAATCGAATACCCGGGCATTAAATATTTGGCATCCTGAAATAGGTTACCCAACTTCTCGGGTACCCGTGCAATGTATCCGATACCCGGTTATCAAATAATTTGGAATCCTGGAGTGAGGTACCCAACTTCTCAGGTACCCGGCTGTGTATCGGATACCCGGGCATTAAATATTTTTGCATCCTGGAATAGGGTGCCTAGCTTCTGAGGTACCCGGCCAGTGTATTGGATACCAGGGTATTAAATAATTTGGAATTTCAAATAAACAACTTATTAAGAAATTGTTACTGCAACAATTGACCTATAATATTATGTGGATCAGCTAAAATCTTTAGCGACATGTTTCATGACTGATACCGAAGATTATATATTTTATATTAGCGAAAAATCACTCTGACATAGATTTTTAACAGTCATAAGTCATGTAATTGAAAATAATTCTACGTTTATACATGTATTTTAGGAAAAATAAATATAGGGCGAGTTGTTTCGTTTCGTCTTTTTGAAACTACAATTTTCACTTTACGGTAAAATGTTTATTTTAAATAGTTTCTCGGCATTTTAAGACCTGGTATGCTGTTTGCCTGCAAAAAGTTTCTACAATGTTGGTTTTCTCAGCTTAAACGCAAAATATATAAATTGTATCGCCTTAACCTTATGACCTAATTTTCATTTTATACGAGCAACCAGGATTTACAAAGTAAAAACTACTGTAATCGAAGGCAAAGTATGTGCTACTTTAAGCAGAAATGCTTCCTTTTGTAATCTTTCACTAAAGCTCTGGCTTTCGAGTAAGCAGTGTTTGCAACCCAATTAATACAGTTTTCAGGACATGGATTCACCGATGTATTAATTTATCGATAAATTTAAGTGAAAGGCACTAGAAGTATCATTCAACTTTAAGGTAACATGAACATAAATTTAATATCAGCTCTGGATTAAACGATACGTGTGTCCCGGAAAAGAACTTAAATTCGCTCAAATCTTGAAATAAATTTGCCAAAAAACGAGAATACCTGGTCAAGGGGAAAATATTCAAAATGACACTAGACAAAGTCCTCAGGGATCGTATGATATCACAAATTAGAGATTTCACTTTACCTGCAATTTGGAGCAGGTGATACTGAAAATCATGAATCGAACTGTTAACAGAGTTAAAATTTTAATGATGATTCAATAGTTCTAGGTCATGAACCTAGGTCTAGTTCTAGTTCGTAGAGTCAAATGTATGATCACGTACACGCAGAGCCTATATAGCACTGCACTTCAGTAAAATTGGTTAATCCATTCCACAAGTGCTCTTATTGCAAATATTATGAAGTTTACATAAGATAAAATGGCCAAAAAATGATGATTTAACAGCATAAATACGACCAGATATAAATTTATAAGTCAGTATTTACTTGGATATCGCTAGAACACTTCAAGAGAAATATTTTCTAATTACAGTTAAGAGTGAAGAGTTAAAAGCTAAGATGTATAATATGGTCAGGGCACTATTTTAAGAGTGTCAAACTTACAGCTAGTGGGACTGATTTTTACCGCTGAAACAGCGCAACTGCAATTTATTCAAAACTACTCTTCTGCCTTGAATGCACTAGGTTCGAGAAAATGCGTTACTTTTGTACCAATTCTACAGCTTCATAGAAAAGACGGATAATCCATTATACTATTTTGCAGCGAAGATATAGCACATTAGTTATGCTTTTTACTTGTTTTAGCTATTTTTAAGCTGAAGGTGTGACAGCGACGGTTCAACTGTATTTTCATCATGCTTTTTTGAGTTATATCTTTGTGCGGTCAATATATATTCATAGATAGGTTTCTAGGTACATTCTGATTTCGTTTTATTCTTAGTTTTTCGATTTAAACTAACACTAAATAAAGTTGAATTTTCACGCTATTTGGGAATTTGCCCACCAAGGCGCTTAGTATATATAAGTGCGTGAACATTAATATATGTATATATTCCTTAAACATAAATATATACGTATATATTCAAATATATACACATTTATGTATATATCGATATATCTATATATACATATTTATATACATGAACAGATATATAAAATGCCATCTGCTACATTTGAGCATTTACACTGGAATTAGTTTACATTGGAATTTTGGCCATGACATCACGGCATGGTATTGAATGTCACGTGGGTCTAAGTTGTCAGTGTTGTTTCAGAGTTATTAAAATGACGTCTGCCTGATGTTTACATTTAAGGTATCAGAATTATTTGCTTGTTACCGTCTACCTAGAAACGGTGAGGGTGACCGATGTTTAATGTATAAAAGCAGTATATGTATCATTCTGTAAAAGAATGCGGGCATGCTCACAAATAAGGCTAAGGCTGCATTTGCAGGAAGCCACTTCTTGAGGAGACACTCTGACTGGAGCGTCCCTCTAATATAGGTACCTATCTTTAAAAATGATAGCTAAAGCGATACTGTTTCATGCCGTTCCTCGCAATTCTTGAGCAAAAAACAAGTACATCATGTTAAATAATATATCAGAACAGTTATGAGCCGGTGTATAGTTAAATGTTATTTTTTAGGTTCAGAATTACCAGACTCACTATTTAGAAATAGAAATAGCTTCACAAATTGTAACCAAAATGATAATAATATTGCACATAGAAATTCAGTACCACCCTATTAACACTAATAGCTGTATTAATGGTTGTCGGCTTGTATATCTGTCTCGTCTTCAGTTATTCTTGTACATTTTGCCATAAATTCTGAACGAACTGTTTTATTTTCGTAATTTTTCAGTTGCTACTACTATGGCCATGGCAATAAATATATTTTGTCTAAATCTGCCAAACTGGAGGTAGTAAGAAATCTTTAAATCATATGTGCCGAACAGTGGTTCAGCTACCACCACCCCCCCGCCCGCGGCTTCAGACTACCCCACACCCAACGCTGTGAGCACCCCTCACCCCCTTCACTCTTGTTCCAGCTTCATCCTCTCTCCAGAGCTACGATGGCGCGAGGAAATTTTGTAAAATTGGTAAAACTGGGTGACAATAGGCAAACATGGGCGCAAAACTAACAAAAATGGATCGTAGATTGGTGGAGAGATGTCGTCAGATTTTTCAGTACCCCCTGAAGGACCCTCGAGGGCATCTTGAGGCATCCTCCCGCCGTAGACCTAGGCTCCCCCCTGCCCGAGACCTCGGAGCGTCAGCATTTATGCTTTAAATAGTACTGGTGTACGTTTATAAAACAGATCCTTCCTTAGTTTGCAATATCTTATGTTGTTTGCAGCGCAATATTTGTCCCAAATTCCGAATACTATTAATATTTGCTAACTATCTCGGAAATCATTTGAGGCATCATACAATATAGCTCAAGAAATTATTTTTAATGCAGTCCAGACAAGCTGAAAATGGCGAGTTTTAGATTTTTCCATTTTTAACAAAAAGGTCATAATTTCACAACCACTAAAATTGAACAAACTTTTTTGTTTTCTTTGTCCGTGGTTAGACAGCCCTATAGCCATTAATCAGTTTTCAGTCAAGCTGGGCACGAATGATATTTGGCTCAGAGGTTTTGCTCATCTTGACCGTTTGGCATGGTAAACTAGGAAAAGTAGGTTTTTATTATATTCACTTTCTGGGAATCAAATGAACAACTCCACGCGATGAGATAAATTGAAATATATTAGTATTTTTCAAACCAAACATCGCAAAAGAACAAATTTAGTAACTCTAATTTTTGAATTTTGCAATTTTGCTTATCCAACCATAGTGGCTATGATTTAGGAAGAAGACTTCGCGTTTGCCAACTTTTTTGTTTTCTTTGCTGGACGCCAGGCAGACGTGTAAGCTGTAAATGTGCGTATTTTCATTCAATTTCAGATGGAGCTGGGTATCTTTGCACGGCGAATAAAGGATTTTAGCCATAGGGTCCTTTGGCAAATTCTTGCAAAAAGGGTACAATTTCCACTTTGACAAGATTTGACAAAGTTTTAACCTCTTTGTCGGATAGATTGATATGTTCATAAGCTGTATATACATTTTTCATTCAGTTTTTAGTTTCGTATTTCTACATGTTTTTAGAGTCTTTTTAGGCAACATTTGATAGTAGCGACGGCTAGATGAAGCACCAACTGTGCGCTGCAGCCGATGCCAGGAATAAAATTACTTGTTTTACTATACATTGTGAAGTTTCAAAGGACCCTACGATATATACCTCTGACTACCAGCAAATTCAATGTAAACCAATTCAGTATCAGTTTAACAATAAATGTGGGAACTACTGTAAGAAAATATGCAGTCGTAGTTAAGGCGAAGATCGTAGGTTGAACCAGTGCTTTTATAACAAATTCTGCTTAAATTTAAATCTAGCAATGATGTTATTTGGAATCAAATGTCACAGAATTAACTCGGTAATTACAGAATATGATCTACTCTAATGTGGTTTGTGTCAAACCGATCAGAATTGATTTGAGACAATGTTTGTATGAATCAGTTCTAGACGAAACGAAACATGTAGCACAGGCTATTTTCAAAAATAAAACAAACTTAATTCTGCTCAGGGTTTTATTCAGCGCAAGCATATACGAAATTAAATCTGGTACACTGCAACAAGAAGTCGGCCATAGTTAAGTCATTTCTACAAAATTGAGATTTACTGATGCCAAAAATTGATTTTATTTTATTTAGATGTTTGTACGCAGAGTTTATTTTAGGAGAATGAATACATAGTTATAAATCGATATGTGGAATCAATTCCAGATTCATTTTTATCACATCGCTTCACACTTCTTGCAGTATTTCCAGCAAAATTTAGGTGTCCACGTAGATTTAACAGACTCCATATAAACAGCCAGCGAAATTGTAAAAAATCTCAATAATAGTTTAATATATTGCGTTATTTGCATATTTACTTAGTGAAATTTTCTGCTCAGATTAAATGCAAAAAATTGCTAATTTTTACAATTTCATATTTTAATTTTTGACTTATATCGCTGCAATTGAGATATTGAGATAATTTAACACTACATGTGTGACACAGGTGCGTATCTAAGCGTGAAAGATCCATTATTGCATATAAACAACATTAGGAATGCATACACTTGTTACAACTTTTTGTACAATGAATAGCTGTAGGTTGAAACAGTGTCTTTAATTAAAATGTCTTCTGTTCAAAATGTCAGTGCGCAAAAAATAATAAAATGCGAATATAGACACCTATATAGACACCTATATGTTTCTTACAAGATATTAATAACAATCGTGTAGCTCTTGTTGTCAGTAAATCACGTAGTTTATAAAAATTGTACATCTTCTCTAATATCTTCTCCGATTATGGAAGGCCAAGCAATACATTCCAATAAACATTAATGTAAAAAACAACTATGTACATATCAATTTTACAAGTGCTTTGCTAATACTATTAGATTTCCACAGGATAAAACAATGCAAAATTAGATACATCAACTAAACGTTTGGAATGCAACACCGAGATCGTATGAGTTTTTAAAACAGTGTTCGGAAAATAGATCTGAAATTTCGCTGTTCTTGTTGAGCGTAGATTAGCCATAACCACCCAGTTTTACGTCGCCGTATGGGTAATTACTTACATCATCGAAAATCTGAAAGCGATTTTAATTATGATCTGCAAACGTTCTTTAGTATGATAGAACTGTGACTAAATGTTTAGTCGCATTGTTTCCAATTTGATCCGATCTGGTCCGATGGAGTAGTCACAATCTCATCGGATCCGAATCGGAGCATGTAGTATGACAAAATATATACATATACATATATACGTATACGGTAGGTGTACAGTTTCGTCGTATCGGATCGAATCGGAATGGATTGTATCTAATATTGGATGCAATGTGAATACTGCCTAAAACTTCTGGAAAAAATATTTACTTCCTTCACCAAGAGGCGCAGCACGGCAGTGAGGAAGCACGACTTTTTGTTTTTTTGAGAAAAAGAGGCCGCGGTAGCGCCCACCCCCACCAATTTTGGGTGGCGTACTTAGTCCCTACAGTCACGTGATCAAATAGTAGATAAGTCATTTCATATGCACACAAACAATTTTGATAACAAATTTTATAATTTAAACAATTTTTATAACAATATATTGCCCAAATCAAGACTCATTTCGACTTTATGGATAAACGTGCAATTAATAATACAATCTGCGATAGTTTTTGCAGTCGTTAAAAAAGTTATAGCCCAGAGACGATCAGTAAAACGGCTGAAAGATCAACCATTTAACCATATCAAACTCATAAATAATTATTTTAGATATGCCACTAGCTTTTTACATAAAAATTATTAACTTCTATGTGACAAGATTTAAAACTACCAGTAAACTGACACTTACTAATGTAGATTAACTGTTACGGAAAACGTTAACTTTACTCCTGATTTTATCAACTATATATACATATACACACACATATATATATATATACTTAGTTATAAACTATAAATAATGCATTTGTGCGTTTTTAAACTCTAACCTGATGTTTAAACCATCTGAAAAGGGAGATACACAAAATACCTGTTTTACCTGCTATGGAACACAATTACCAAATCGAGAAGAGCAAGCTTTTCGATGTTTTCAGTATTGTAAAAACGCGTTGTTATTATGTTCGATGACGCTCGCTTTATGAGGTTGCACAAGGAACCGGGAAATTATAGCTCCTATATAGGTTAGTGGTTTGTGTACGCGGTTTTGTCCCGTACAACCCTGGTTCTATTCCTTGTACCAGTTCGAGTTTGCAAACATTGCACGATAGACAAATTAATTTCAGTCGTTTTGAGAAAGGCAAAATTATTGGAAAGCGCCAAGCATTCTTTAAAAATCAAATTTTCAAAGAAAAGAAGATGTCTAATGTGATTCTCAATGGTTTACTTGAGTGTCCTTTCCGCAGTTAAAATGCGTAAACAAACAAACTGTATTTTGTTATGTACACGATGTCAATCAGACATATTTATTGAAGACGTCACGGAAATTTCTACGGTTATTCAAAATTTGAAGTACACAAAATATATACTTTCCCTATGTTTAAGTACTCACAAAATATACCAAGTGAGCAACTTTGTCCATCCACGCACGTACAGACTTTACACAAAGGTAACAAATTTTATTAAATAAAGTCGCACACAAGCATCAGCAATCACCATCATCAATTCAGAGTCTGTACAATGACAGTTTTGAAGGCAGTCCAGTATTAAACACTACTTGCACTCTGTAAACACTGGAATAATAACAAGAAAACTATTTTAGATTCATTAAAACAGAATCCGAATTAAATTAAACGATACATTGAGGATTTCGGTAATTTTTTAACGACTATGCGACCATATTTATTTTGCACCTTAAGCTAAAACCAGTGATCTGTCCAGCCAAAAATATATAGGTATAAAAATTTAAGAAATTTGCCAAATAACAGATACTATAATATACAAACAACGATTCACAAGCGGCGATCCTACGATACAAATGAGGATTTATTTGCTAAATAGTTTCTGATTACCACATATTATAGCAACCATACACTAATCACTGATATATCTTCAGTAAAAGAAAGTGTAACTATGATGCCAACTGATACAAAATTATTTTAGAAATGTGTACTGTTTGCTATATAAATAAGATGTTATTGCTTCTTACTGATTACATGTAGTCAAGGCGACAAAATTTTATGAACGCAAGTATTTATACTAGACGGTGCTCTGAGAAGATTGTGTTTACTGCCGTTCCTCTTAACTATTTGTTACCCAGATCAAACCATAACTAATATTTAGATCAAGTCAAAGGAATAATTAATAAATCCAATTTATAGATATCAATTATTCATCGGAGAACTTTAAACAAATCATAATATTCTTTACAAAGACACGGAAGATAGTATTATTATTTGGGAGTTCAAGTACGGAAAACATATTCACGCTAGTAGCTATATATATTTACAGGGCTGAGCGCAACAGTATCTGGTTGCCACAAAATCGACATAGACATGGTAAAATGACCTAAATACTACAAACAGTTCCAAAGGCCAAAATTATAAAACAAATCATAATATTCTTTACAAAGACACGGAAGATAGTATTATTATTTGGGAGTTCAGGTACGGAAAACATATTCACCCTAGTAGCTATATATATTTACAGGGATGAGCGCAACAGTATCTGGTTGCCACAAAATCGACGTAGACATGGTAAAGACATGACCTAAATAGAACAAACAGTTCCAAAGCCCAAAATTATAACAACGAAATATTCAAATGTTCGCCGACAATATTGTGCTAAGCAATATATTCTATAGTTTGTAGGTGATGTGGGCGATATAATATGTCGCTTAGCGCTGCCTAAAATTAAACCAAATACAGCTATCAGAACAGCGATATGTGTGCGATTTTAACATAAAATTGGCAGGTTTTGCTGTCTTATTCAGTTGACAAAGAGATTATCAGATAGTTGTCATGCCTGCAGTTGCGATACATGTCCCCTGTACAGCGAAAGGTTTTATCACGTTAGCATAGCGGTTATCATGCTATAGACAAAAGCAACAAAATTAGACGTGGTTTTGGATTTCAAGTTGGCATTGTTTTATCCCAGCTCTAGGAAAGGGACAGATACAGAGCAATGCTTGCACCACTATGCGCAGATGGCTAACTGCAATCAGTGGTAAAAAATCACATATATCCGGTAGCTCATTCCTGAGCCATAGGCGTGGTCCGAACAAAATTTAGGTTTAGCGCGTAAACTAACAATAGAATAATCTATCTTTAGCACAAAACTTTGCAACCTTTAGGGTTAATTTACCATGTTTCATGGTGTGTCTTGCTTGGAGTTGTATCTGTCACAATATGCTAATGATTCCTGTTGGCTATCCTTACCTACAACTTGCAGCAGCATTTCGACACTCCCATTTGTGAGAGGTCCGGAACTAAACGGCCATACCTACTTTTTGCCGAATTAATTCTTTGGTATTACACGTATAGGTATTATTTATTCCTTATTTTACTGTTGGTAATTCTTTGCTAAATTTTTGGTGCAGTATTTTAGCCTTTAATAAAATTAATAGATCGCACATTTTAAAGTATCCCGATTATAGGGTTTTGCTGTGGAAATTTTATATTTCGAGCAATATGTGCCTAGAAATACTATAGGCACTGCTGCATTTGTTTTTAGTACAATTATGTTCGTTGTACAGTTTAATATTTGTAACCTCCAAAAATTTCAGATTTCTAGAACGAAATTTTTATCCAGTAATATCCTAGTACCAAAAGCGCTCAATGTTCACATTTTAAACAAAGATTTGAAGATTAAACTAAAAAGTTTGATGCTAAATAAGAAGCAAAATATAAATACTGCACGTACTGTTACCGTTACTGACGGATAAACTCACATATTCCGCGATACATTATTTTATTATATAATATTCCGCGTTACTGAACTTGAAATTCTTCGTAAGTAAAATGTTTAATATATATTTTGATTAATAGAACAAAATTTTTATCCAGTAATATTCTAGTACAAAACCGCTCAATGTGCACATTTTAAACAAAGATTTGAAGATCAAACTAAAAAGTTTGATGCTAAATAAGAAGCAATATATAAATACTGCACGTACTGTTACCGTTACTGACGGATAAACTCATATTCCGCGATACATTATTTTATTATATAATATTCCGCGTTACTGAACTTGAAATTCTTCGTAAGTAAAATGTTTAATTTATATTTTCATTAATAGAACAGAATTTTTATCGAGTAATATTCTAGTACCAAAAGCGCTCAATGTGCACATTTTAAACAAAGATTTGAAGATCAAACTAAAAAGTTTGATGCTAAATAAGAAGCAATATATAAATACTGCACGTACTGTTACCGTTACTGACGGATAAACTCATATTCCGCGATACATTATTTTATTATATAATATGCCGCGTTACTGAACTTGAAATTCTTCGGTAAGTAAAATGTTTAATTTATATTTTGATGAATAGAAGATAAAACTTCTTTATCGAGTAATATTCTAGTACCAAAAGCGCTCAATGTGCACATTTTAAACAAAGATTTGAAGATCAAACTAAAAAGTTTGATGCTAAATAAGAAGCAATATATAAATACTGCACGTACTGTTACCGTTACTGACGGATAAACTCATATTCCGCGATACATTATTTTATTATATAATATGCCGCGTTACTGAACTTGAAATTCTTCGTAAGTAAAATGTTTAATTTATATTTTGATTAATAGAACAGAATTTTTATCGAGTAATATTCTAGTACCAAAAGCGCTCAATGTGCACATTTTAAACAAAGATTTGAAGATCAAACTAAAAATTTTTATGCTAAATAAGAAGCAAAATATAAATACTGCACGTACTGTTACCGTTACTGACGGATAAACTCATATTCCGCGATACATTATTTTATTATATAATATTCCGCGTTACTGAACTTGAAATTCTTCGTAAGTAAAATGTTTAATTTATATTTTGATTAATAGAACAGAATTTTTATCCAGTAATATCCTAGTACCAAAAGCGCTCAATGTCCACATTTTAAACAAAGATTTGAAGATTAAACTAAAAAGTTTGATGCTAAATAAGAAGCAAAATATAAATACTGCACGTACTGTTACCGTTACTGACGGATAAACTCATATTCCGCGATACATTATTTTATTATATAATATTCCGCGTTACTGAACTTGAAATTCTTCGTAAGTAAAATGTTTAATTTATATTTTGATTAATAGAACAGAATTTTTATCGAGTAATATTCTAGTACCAAAAGCGCTCAATGTGCACATTTTAAACAAAGATTTGAAGATCAAACTGAAAAAAGCTTGATGCTAAATAGGAAGCAATATATAAATACTTCACGTACTGTCACCGGTACTTACGGATAAAGTAATAACCCGCGATACATTATTTTATTATATAATATTCCGCGTTACTGAACATGAAATTCTTCGTAAGTAAAATGTTTAATTTATGTTTTGATTAATGTAAAATAGTTTTCAGCCTTTTGCATTGTATACTGGTGGATCTTTGTTTAAACCTAGCCCCTTAATGACATCCAAGTTTATAAAATTAAGGGCAAATAAACAATCGCAGCAGTATATATATTGCCCGTCAAAGAGATTTCTCCTAAGCACAACCAGACTAGCCCTTTTCCTAACCATTTCGCTTTGTGTCTTTAGGTCCTGCTCGGCATAGCGACAATTTTGTGACAGGTATATTGATCGCTCGACAAACTTAATATTTGCATTACTAGAACCATGAAGGATCTGTGAGCTTTAATTGAAAAAGGCCTCAAAGCACTCTCCAAAGCCTGTCCTGTATTTAACTACTTAACGATATGCTTTCTCAGGATTCTATGCGTCTTCGGGACGGTATGCTGGTAAGAATCTTGGTTTAGGTCATTTAATTCAATTATCCATAAACATCGTATTAACGTTCTAATACTAAAGAGTTGTGACTGTGAGGCTTATATAGTTGGCTATAGCGCTTCAAACCAAACCACTTAATAATAATAACATGAAATATATCATGTAACATTTCTAACATTTGTTCTTTAATTTAAAGCTTCATACATTGAAGCCCATTTTGTACTGTCTTCTCCGAGAAGCTGTGAATTGTATACACTACAACTATAAGAACGCTACGCGAAAAACGACAACGTGTGAACTGAAATTTTGAAAAACAAATTAAATTAAACCTACAAGACGAGGTGTTTTTCGTTCTACAAGGACGGCGAACGCTGAAGGTTTTGCAACGACAAAATAAACAGGATTCGTTAAAATTGAGTTAGATAGGTATATCAAGAAAAGTATTTTTTATTCACCATGACATATTCTGAGCTTGCTTATTAAATCATGAAAGGTATGTATTTTTGTAATCGTGTACGGTGTGTGAGTATATATCTATATGTTTGCTAGATTTATTATCTAGGAAAACGTATATATAGATCTACAGATAGATGGTGCAGAATATTGGGCTGTCAAAATTGAAATTTTACAATTTCAAGCGTGCAAATACTTCTTCTTCTGGTTCGATTCTTACGAGTGCTAACTAGCCAAATCTCACTCGTCCAGTTGTCCACATACTGAGTGACGACGTTCAGGAGCATTGAGGTGACTGACTGCAGCCTGCAGGCTTAGTACAAAGTCGGAGGCGCTCGTATCCACGGGCGTCGATATAGGTGTGAAGTAGCCGTGAGGAATGTCGACGTTGGCACCGAAGACCATCTGACAGGGGGTGAAGCCTTTGTCGTTGAGTGCCATCCGGATTCCGAGCAGTACCAAGGGAAGTGATTGTATCCAAGAACGGGCGTTGCAGTGGGCCTTAGTGCGGTCTTCAGGGTTCAGTGAATCCGTTCTACAGCGCCGTTGCATGCTGGATGGTATGAGGTAGTGCGCCGTCGCTCGATTCCCAGCTGGTCCATCAGCGTTGACAAGACGACGGACTTGAATTGTGCCACACGGACCGAGATAATGTCGTGCGGTACTCCGAAGCGGCTGATCCATTCAGAAATGAAGGCGGAAGCGACGGATTACGTGGTGATGTCTGCGACTGGGATGGCTCCGGGCCACCAGGTGAATCGGCCGATCACCGTGACGAGATAGCGGTTGCCAAGGGAAGGTCGGAAAGGACCAAGGATGTCAACGTGGATCGTGTGGAACCGGCTAGGAGTAGGAATCGTGCAGACGGCAGTCTTCATGTGACGACTGACCTTCGTTTGGCAATCAAGGCATTCGCGGCACCATTACTTTACCTCATGATCCATACCAGGCCAGATGTAACTGCTGGCGATTTGGTAAAGAGTTGCCCGGATCCGGCTTAGCTGAGATTGTGTGCGGCTTCGAAAATTTCGTGCCGCATATAAGACCGGACGTAGGGTCGTAGTTGCGGCTTTGAGGTATCACAGTAAATTGCCTCATTATTGATCGTCGGGCTTCACGAGCAGGCATCTGGACTTCACAAATCGCATGAGTACGTCGTCAGTTGCTTGAGCCGTTGCTAGATAGACGTCGAACGCTGCGGTGATTGCGCACACTGGGCGGGATAACGAGTCCGCCACAATATTGTCCGCACCGGCGACGTGTTGCAACCGAACTCCGAGATGAAGTATAACCATCGATATTGATTAGCGGAGAAATTAGCTATCGAGAGGGCGTTGATCAGGGGATTGTGGTCAGTGAGCACGGTGAACTCGGAGTCGTGGAGCCAGAAGAAGTGCTTCAGGGCCTTGTAGATTGCCAGAAGTTTTCTGTCGAAGGCCGATTTGTGGGATTCCAGTGGCGTAAGCTTCTCCGAGGAGAACGCCAACCGCTCCGGAGTGCCGTCGAACACTTGGTTGAGCACTGCACCTACGGCGACGCCGGACGCATCGGTGACCAGCTGGAGTCGGCTCTTTGGATTGGGGAACGAAAGCCTCACGGCCGTTGCTACCGCCGATTTGATTGAGTTGAATGCCTCGCGGCTGTCATCCGATTAGTCCAAACAAAATTTTCTCTTTTCGGTTTTGCCCTGTAACAGGTCGGTAAGGGGTGCGGTTATCATTGAGAAACCTGGTACAAAACAGTGGTAAAAACCGGCCATTTCGAGGAAACCGCGGAGTGCTTTTGTTGTCTCCGGGTGCGGGTAGTCGAGGATGGCTTTGACCTTGGAGTGTATTGGCCGGACGCCCTCGGCATCGATCTCGGCTCCGACGCAGTTGACCTTGTGGTTGAACAGAACGCATTTGTCCGGACGTAATCGTAGGCCGTGGTTGTTGATTCGTGTGAAGACCGTATAAAGGTGCATGTGGTGCTCGTCCGTTGACCGGCTGCGACAAGAATGTCGTCGAGGTAGACTTTGACAAATGGCAATTCTACCAGAATTGAGTCCATGAGTCGCTGAAAAGTTTGGGCGACGTTGTGGAACCCAAAAACATACGCCTGAACGGGAACAAGCCGAAGGGTGTAGTGACGGCTGTCTTCGGTTGGTCCTGCACCGCAACTGGCAAAATTGCGCCGTTTGTTTTTTTCAAATATTAAGTCCAATTTTCTTGGTAGTTTAGAGTTTGCTAACCGATGTGTTTCTGTATATCTAATAATAAATGTTTTGTTACACGCGTTAAGAATTTTGTTTGTGGCAAAAATATATGCTTCACATACAAATTCAAAATAGAACTGCAATCTTTCACTTTACCTAAATTCATAATCTTTAGTAATTACTGGCCCCTTCATTATTATTTTTCATGGCCATATCATATATGAAGTTTAGGGTTTCACTATTTACATGCCTCTAAAGCATAACACCTACCTGTATTGTATTGAACCTGCTAATTAGGAAAAATTTTACTCAACCAGCAACTCGGACACACAAGTTGGAATTATTTGTTTTATAGTTCACGAGGAAGAATTTTACTCAACCAGCAACTCGGACACACAAGTTGGAATTATTTATGTTTTATAGTTCATGAGGAAAAATTTTACTCAACCAGCAACTCGGACACACAATTTGGATTTATTTATGTTTTATAGTTCATGAGGAAAAATTTTACTCAACCAGGAACTCGGACACACAATTTGGAATTATTTATGTTTTATAGTTCATGAGGAAAAATTTTACTCAACCAGGAACTCGGACACGCAAGTTGGAATTATGTTTTATAGTTCATGAGGAAAAATTTTACTCAACCAGGAACTCGGACACACAAGTTAGAATTATTTATGTTTTATAGTTCGTGAGGAAAAATTTTACTCAACCAGTAATTCGGACACACAAGTTGGATTTATTTATGTTTTATAGTTCATGAGGAAAAATTTTACTCAACCAGGAACTCGGACACACAATTTGGAATTATTTATGTTTTATGGTTCATGAGGAAAAATTTTACTCAACCAGGAACTCGAATACACAAGTTGGAATTATGTTTTATAGTTCATGAGGAAAAATTTTACTCAACCAGGAACCCGGACACACAAGTTGGAATTATGTTTTATAGTTCATGAGGAAAAATTTTACTCAACCAGCAACCCGGACACACAAGTTGGAATTATTTATGTTTTATAGTTCGTGAGGAAAAATTTTACTCAACCAGCAACTCGGACACGCAGGTTGGAATTATTTATGTTTTATAGTTCATGAGGGAAAATTTTACTCAACCAGCAACTCGGACACACAAGTTGGAATTCTTTATGTTTTATAGTTCATAATATTTCAGCCTAGCCATGTGGCCAGGGGTTGCCCCTCCTCTATTATTGCGTTTGCACCCATCCGTTTCCCTTGAAAAATCAGTTGAAACATATAATATCATATTTTTAAACTGCGGAATGACCTTCAACTTGCAACCGACAACTATAACTGTCAAAAATAAACGCGTTTTTCCTCTGCTTATTTGACTGTCGTTAGTTCATACAAACGTTTTCCCTGAATTTTGACTTTTGCATACTCTGTGTATATTTCACGTAGCTGTCCACTTGAGAAATATAAAAACTTCATACTCCCTGAAACTGGTTTGGCCTCTGTAAAATAGAAATCCATCTATATTCCTGCTTGAGCCATCATATTCTTGTTTACTTTTTTGGCCATATTCTTTTGCAGTGACCATTACGCTACTATAGCTGGTATGACTATATCATGTTCCGACCAAAATATACGGTTATGCTTAGCCATATTGTATAAGTTTTCAAATAATACGCCCAAAATTATTTATCAGATCGAGATACATTTGTTCCCGACAGTCCTAAATAGAAGGCAGCAAATTTTTATCGGACCTTATCTGCCAAAAGTAAGGAGATCCACTATGTTTCGTGATTAAACACCCAGATTCGGAATGTTCAGTTTATGAATGACGTTTGTAATCGGCTTAGACGAACAGTAAAAATATTGCTTATGTTGTCCGTAAAAACGAGCTTTTTATATTCCATATTCAGCATTTCAAAAGAAATTAAAATATATATAATACCAAAATTTAAATATTTTATAACAATTTGAGCAAGCTGGCGTGGTTAACCTAAAACTACGTCTTGAACTGGGTCTTTTGTGTGCCTTTCATATCAAATCAGATCAGCGTATGAATGACTTGGCAAAACAACTGCTCAAACTTTAATTGGGTAACCCTATAGTATCGGATACCAATACATACCTATCGAAGTCTTCCAGAAGTGACTTCCTGACACAACTGCTCAAACTTTAATTGGGAAAAAAACTCAATAATATCGTCGCAACGTTAAACAACATTTCTTGTTTATTAAACAACGTTTCTTGACATTTTAAAGCGTACATAAGAGACAAAACACTATAAATAGCTTAAATATATACCTCATAATCATGCAACCCAAATCGTTATATATAATAATTTGCTAACTATCGAAATAAATCATTGTTAATACTAAATATTTGAAGATATATAGTTGATAATTTGCTGTGAGACAAATTTCTGCACAAAATATGGACCTAATAAATGGTTTATTAGTAATAATCATACAGATATATCATAACACGCAAAGAATAGATTAAAAATTTGATATCCAAAACGTATTAAAGTTAACAAGATATAGTTGTAGTATGAACGAATACACTATATATTTAGTGAGTGAACAGCGGTAAGATCGATCATTGTTCATATTTTATCATTAAAGCATAAATCTAACAAAATTAAAAAAATTCTATTTCATCTGGTACTACCCGCCAAGACTCGTGTGGAGAAGATAAAAGGTACCGAACATTGCAGTGATTTATAAAATTTTGAACGGTATATAATACTGTTGGAATATAAGTTTTTTAGTTGCTCCCAAAGTTGTCATGTTATCATGAGCCAGATGGTTATTAAAGTGATTCTAATATGTCAGCAACGACCAAAACAACCCTGAAATGCGTAAATGTAATGCATGCCATTAAGTTCTCAATATACTAAGCCTAAGCATTCGCCAAAGCTTAGGTCATTATGTGTGACATACGCCAAACCTAAGTCTAACTCAGCGGGCAACCATCCCCGAATCCCTCGCACTAAGCTGTTTATTTTTCTAACGTTATTACGTAACGACCCTACAGTTAAATAAATTGTTATCACACAACCTCACGGTGATAAATCAAACCAGGACCACAACGACGCTCGCCGAGAAGCAGCTGCCAGGAACGAATCGGAGCTTTACACCGGAGGAGGCGGTCAGGTAGGATATTCCCTCTATCCCTCCATATGAGCATGCATGAAGAAAAGCTATCGTAAGCTGTGGAGATACATTTACAGCTATACGACTTGCGAGTAAGGTGCAATACACGGTGAAAATTATGGCTAAGCATTTATGTTTATGCTTTTTGAATACATGCACTATGCATTATGCTTTTTGCATAAATTATTAACACTCAGTGGATTTTACAAAGCACGGAAGCTTAGACAAAGTACGTGACAAAGTAGAATTTAAATGTATAATTTTTTCAATTTTTTAGCTTGACCCAGCCATTAGCCACAATGCTTCTTCGAAGACATATATACTCGTTCGTACTCGAACTTAAAAAGAACATTTAAATTTAGTCTTCAAAATCGCCCCTTCTTCATTTCCACACGTAATGCCCTTCGTTCCTGATGGCACATACCCAGTCGGCAAAATCGTTTTTGGGCCACTCGCGTTGCTGCAGATGTCCAATGTGAATCAAGTTTGGGCTGCGGTGCTTCGGCAAAATTTGCTGGCATTTTAGACCCGTATCTAGAATAGGTTGCTCGATATTGCGGAATATTTCTAGACACTCGACATATATTAGGCGAATTTGAATTTCGTATGTCTGAATATTCCGGGGCCGTCGAGAAACGTTTCAAATGCCAGTCGTCGCGAATGTTGGTACACGGTGTCGATAGCGTTGTAACCGATTCATCCAGGCTGACAACGGTAGAATCAGACATTGCAGGAAGGCCCAGAGTGTTGACATCGATGACGTGAGACGTAAATTTGCTAACTTCATTGCAATCCGACTGTGGTGATAGGCTGATATATGTCGGATCGTTAGCAGATTTATAACATCCGTCGGAATTGTGCTCGATTATTGCCAAACGGTAGTCGTTCCATAAGTTGTTGATAACCTCAGCTGCGATAAGATCACCACAATGAGCGGTGATAAGTCGAAGAACAAACATACCGTCCCAGTTAAGATATTTTGAAACGAAATTTGTAGTTAACTTTTCAGTAGAACGAAATATATTGCTTTCACGTTTTAACAACTTGCTTGCTCCATTGCTTGACAATGATAGATCCAGATAATGTACCACAAATGAACAGCTAAATCGACGAACAGAAAAGCAAATAACACAAATCCAGTAAACGAAACTGATCAGAGTACAAAATAGAAGCATTGCAAACCAAAACCAAAGAAAAAGATAGATCTTTTCGTTAAACATGTTGATCATTAGCGTACATTGTATGGTATGACGATGGACGTTACCAAGCGTTTTTATCTGAAAATTATCACTATTTTTATTACACTTTTTTTTGCATAGGTGTTGAAGGTCCTTCAGGTTAGGTGGGTAGATTGTCAGCGAATGGGGGAGGGGGATCTCATCAGACGGAAGGTATTCAGGAGGGTAGATCTCTTCCCTGCCGACACTTTTGCCAATTTTAACCCAATTTTTGGCAATTTTACCCCTATTCCTGACGATTATACCACAATTTTTATTAATTTCTGCTAAAATTTTTTGGTACGTCTTCGGCACGGGACAATCCAGAGGTGGAGGGGAGGATCGCGAACGCGGAGTCTTCGGGAAGAGAGTTAATATGGCTAGGGGTCTTTTTAGGGGGTAACCCTTACCCCACTATCGATACGTATGATTGTTATATATAGCATACACTATGCGGAAATTTCTGTAAATTGATGTAAAATATTTCGACATAATAAAGAAAATAGTTAGAAATTATATGCTAAATTTCAATTTATTCCAGATCCCCTTTAAAAATATTGCACATAGTTCAATTTTTATGAAGGAGATAGATGGCGAGAGGTCTGAATTAATGATTGTTCCATATTTGCCTTCTTCAAAAAGACAGCAAATAGTTTGATTTACCTATGATGAAGTTTCCTTGGCATCTTAGGTAACTATGTGAGATTGTTTACGCTACTGATAATATATGTATATAGGAGGGGCGTAGCGGATAGGCAAGGCGCATAGGAGGGGGACATAGGGTTGCCCATTCTCATTTCGGATACCAATACATACCTATCGAAGTCTTCCAGATTAGTTTTATCAGTTTTTAATTAATGTTTTGCTCATATTATTGAAAAAGTGCCAAATTTGTGTAAACTTAGCTCCTACAGCGTCCCAAACGTTTCATAACATACCCATTTCCCAAATTTTTGGAGTCTTTAGTGCTCTAAATTCGAAAAAATACGCAGATATTTTTGGAAACCCACAGTTATGTAGAAGGGAATGATCACCTATTATACTGTTTTGTAGCAAACATATAATCTCCTTGCTGCGCCTTTCACTGCATTTGGTTATGCCTAAGCCAAAGTTATGACGGTCGGACCGAAACGACTTTACAGCATTGGTATTATGTCTTGTGGCGGCTAATATATGACCTTTTACGTCATAGCTAGGCACCATGTTTTGAAGTTCAGGTTTTGGCAGCATTTGTTTTATTCTGGTAGCTAGGCATTATGTTTTGAAGTTCAGGTTTTTGAAGCATTTGTTTTATTCTGGTAGTTAAGGCCCCCAGTTTCACGGTAGTGGGGAATTGGCCGAGTAAGGCTCTTAGTATGTGATTTCATAATAGTGAAATCAACGTGTTTAACTGATTAAATGACCGTCTATGCGTATCGTGCACCACCAACTATCAAGAAACATAGTTTGTCAAAATTTTGAAAATATAACTTTTGCGGGAATTTCTAAACTTTAATTGATAGTTTGAAAACGACTGTTCTGACAGAACAAAGCACAACGGCAAAGTTCTCGATAAGATCTCCTTTTTTGACCCAGTGCCTCAACCAACGTTTTAACTAAACTTGGGGGGTCCGAGCACCCCCCCCCCAGAGACTGGGGGTGGGTGGGGTAAGGCTGAAAACGCCCGCGTCATCAAACACGGGTTAATACGAGAGTTCAGACAAGTGTCATACTCTTTCCTAATGCACTCTTGGTATTATACAGATAATATGTCTTAAATGTCGTTAGAAATACACCTATTATTTGCCGCTGCAGCACGTATTTCTATCAGTTGCTATTTTTATGCAAACTGTCACTGATACTATAAGTTTAGGCAAAATACTCAGTTTGTGAGCTTCTTATGTATGTTTGACCTAGACCTATGTAATATAAAGGCGGTCATACACTTGTAATTTTTATACCTACGGTATTGTATAGATCAACATTTATCTCACAATGTCAGCAGTTAAAGGCGTATTCAAGCTGCTTTTTCGAACATCTCCGCAGCCGTTCAAGGTGGTGGGGGTTCAAAAAAACTCGTCAAGCTGGGCGGTGATGATGAGAAATAAGAATCTTACCTCTTGGACTCCTTTATATGTTCTCATGTTTTACTAGTAAAAAAGGTGATACTAACTTCAAAATCACACAAACTAACGCGCGGAAATAGACCCGACTCGATCCAGCTTGAGCCCAGTCGTCCATTGATAGCTTCGGCCAACAGTCGCAAACCAAACAGTATTTCGTGTGTTCCGAGAAAGTAGGCGGCTAACCAATACTGACCGATCAAATTTAGGCAATACAAAAATTTGACAACCAAATATAACAAGGTTGCATATTTCTTCCGAGTTGAAAAACATTTACAGATGCATCGAAAACTTTGGCTTTTGCGAGAATCAACAATTTCTTTAGTATGTCGTGGTGACCTCTCAGAATAGTCATTATTTATTGGCTTATCTGTTTGTTGGTCGATGCAAGCCGGATCGCCAAATGACGCTTGAAGCGCTCTGACAACGCATGATATTGCACGCGATCGTTCTCCTGGCGATGTAACGTATCGACAATTTTTGGCAATTTGGACTATGTCATCGATGAAAATGCCTGAAAAAATATTTTTAAAAATTTGCAGTACTTATTAGTAAAAAAATTTACGTCTAAAAGCAAAATTTGAACGTTATTTAAAACAAGGAGGTCCGATATGTCCCTTGGGTTATCAAGTTTTTAATGTCGGTAAGAATATCGATAAGATTCAGGTAATTTTCAGGAAACTTAAAAATTAAAAACTCACATTTAATAATCTGTATCAATACAGTGCAGCTTAAATTGTGTAACTTCTTCAATTGTAGAGTGAGTAAAGAAAGAGAATGACACTTACCTGCGCTCTAGTGTGAACCCGTGTTGGTTGACACGCGCGTTTTTGATTGCTCCGTATAATACATGATAACTGTGATGTTTCGTTAAGAACATATGCGGAAATAGTCAAATACGAGTCAAATCGAAATTTAAGCCGACAAAAAGAATAGTGTGCTCCAAAACAGAGATTGAACGTAGATTCATCAGTATTATACGTGATAATCTAAGAGTGCAGCTGTTATTTCTAACTGGACACTTAACGATATATTCACCATGTAAATTATGTCGTATTCGGCGTACTCGCTACCAAAATATAGACAAGCCGGTGTTAGCCTAGAATGTGGGGTTTGACGCTTTGTTTTTTTGTCATATCAGAAGTACCAAGTTAGATACGTTAAAATCAATATTTTGGCCGAATTCGACCCGAAATTGGTAGTTGTTTAGGTATTAGCCGGACCACCGGCCGCAATATACTAAAATATCTACATCCGTAGATAGAGAAAAGTCGCTTCTAAATAAGTTACCTCACTAGCGCCAGTAAGTTCCTCCCTTTTTAGGCTTTAGTGACTTTATGGCAATATCCAGGTTAAAGCCGAATAACTAGCTAAGTAATTAATTTCTATAAAGTTAGCTATATTTCAATAACCTAAAGAAGTCAAAACTTGTCGAAGTCCGAATTGATTACGCAAATATAGCGGAGCTTAAATTGTACAAATGCTTCAATCTTGCATGATCGGTTTGAACATGCTTCAGATTGGTGTGGATGATGTTCATTTTATTTCAATGTTCTCTGCAAATATAGCGCAGCGTAAATTGTACAAATGCTTCAATCATGCATGATCGGTTTGAACATGATTCGGATTGGTCTGGATGATGTTCATTTTATTTTAATGTTCTCTGCAAATATAGCGCAGCGTAAATTGTACAAATGCTTCAATCGTGCATGATCGGTTTGAACATGATTCGGATTGGTCTGGATGATGTTCATTTTATTTCAATGTTCTCTGCAAATATAGCGCAGCGTAAATTGTACAAATGCTTCAATCATGCATGATCGGTTTGAACATGATTCGGATTGGTCTGGATGATGTTAGTTTATTTCTCGTGTCTACTGCAGAATATACGCGCGGTCATGATTCTACAGATGCTTAAATCATGCATCATCGGTTTTCACATGATTCGGATTGGATTCTGAATCATGTTCATTTTCTAATGTTCTCTGCAAATATAGCGCAGCATAAATTGTACAAATGCTTCAATAGTGCATGGTATCTTTTTGAACATGATTCGGATTGTTCTGCGCGGTGTTCATTTTTTAAATGTTCTCTGCAAATATAGCGCAGCGTAAATTGTACAAATGCTTCAATCATGCATGATAAGGTTGGAACCTGATCCGGATTGGTCTGGATGATGTTCATTTATTTAATGTTTCTTCTGCAAATATAGCGCAGCATCAAATTCTACAAATGCTTCAATCATGCGTGATACGATTTGAACATGATTAGGATTCGTATCGATGATGTTCACCATGTCGTTAATTTTAATGTTTCTTTACAGAAAAAGAGAGATTTGTGAATTTCAAAATTAAAACATGCAACGGTAACACAAACACATGTTACATGGTTGGGTGATCCAGAAATCTCATATTTTAGTGAAATGCTCTATTTCTGTATTGTCTATATTCGATGCTGCATCATCTTTATCTAAATCAATTATGAAATAATGATTTCTGCAAAGAAAATTGGAATTTTTATTCATACTTATCTGAATTTTGTTGAAGTTGCTTAACGGTGCTAAGGTATGGCGCAGTCACACGTAGAAATCTTCATCTAAAAATTGGAACTCAACATCTGTACTAAATTATTTCGATATCTGTGCGAATTTAGTCAGTAATTTTTGTTTGCAGGATTTTTCGTTTATCCACTGTACTGAACACCATTCAACGTTTTGAAGGATTCCGTTTAGGCCAAATCAACGTAAAAAAATCAACTCAATCAATGTCATATTTGAACATGTTAAGAAACAGATAAAATAACAGGAAGAACGGATTTTACTATTTTACTATATAACTCTAATCGATTTCGGCGACGAGTCAAAAAGTTCCAGATTCCTAACGTCGTATTTTGACGTATTTTTGCTACAGATGCCATATTTTCGCGAATTTACGTTCCAAATCATAAAATTTGCAACATCTGTAGATCCGGGACGAATTATCGGATGTAACTAACATTAAGTTCTACATAGCATACGGTTTCGCTTCTGCCTCTTCTATTGCCATGCAGAAGTCGAAATATCTATTTATACAGGACTAAATGTCAACTTCACCCGATAAACGACGCAATAGCAGCTCCTTCTATTTATACACAACAAGATTTGTTAGACCATGTCCACATTCGGAGCTTTTCGATTCACACACATTTCCAGGGAAATAAATTGACTATATATCAGTTGTCATAAATGTTATGCAGCATCAACGTGAAACACTGCTTGTGAGCTATTGTTTAAAGAGATACACAATAACTTAAACCGTGACTCTGAATAAGAAAGCATACTTTAAACGCAGATATGATCTGCCATCAGCAGCGTAGCCAAACGGGGACTTAAGTAGTAGGTCTTTGGGATTCTACTGGTGTTTTTTGTAAAAGTTTTATATCCTGCTGTGTAAAAACCGTTAAATTCAACAAACTTCCGCTTGAATATCTTGAAAATTTTCGGAACTCTCCGCAAAATGGGATATTTCAGTTCTGCTTCATTTTTACCTACTTCCTTCCTTAGCAAAATTCTGTGTGCGCCACTGTTCTCGAAGTTTATTTGTTTTTAGTAGAAAATAGATATTATTTTCCCTTGATAACACCCTATATATTTAATAAGATATTTTTTCGCAAAAACATTTGAAATAAGAGAACGTCATAAAATGGTGCCATCAAATTTGTCAACTAACTTGTCTCATTGTCTGTAGTTGAAGCCAATGCGATATTGTGCTAATATAAAGCTATTAATATCATCGATCATAAATAAAATGATATTTAAGCACTACCTCAATGAGTCAAATATAATATTGTATTATTGTAAAAATTTTAAAGTTGTAGATCATAATTAAAATGTAGACTGTCAATTTTTAGTACTGTAAGTCTTCTTGTCTACTCTTAGAAAATGTCAGACGCACAGTAGTAGACTTATTAAGTCTAATTCAAGAAAATCTCCAAGAAATACTCTGCAGTAGGCTTTCTGATCTTCTGACTAAATAAATCTTGTGTGTCTCGCCCTAATTTAGGTCAACCAATGAATACATAGAACTGCAAGTATTTTTCGATCTTTTAACCTTAAATACAATTCCAAAAGGTATTGAAATTTTTGTCAGCCGTTTCAGTGCTGGTTTTCAGACAATTTAATTATTATTTTGGGGCAATAAATCATACCTGCTTTCCAGTTTAAACGCGTCCAAATAAATGCCGGAAGGTAAAATAGTAGAGCCTCGATTGCTAGAATGAACGGCACCCATTGATAGTAAACGAGCTGACGGTTGTCGCGTATTAAATGATCACGAGGAACATATTCGTTGAGCTTTTGCCACCATGTGTTTTGAACCCAGCAAAAATTTTCTGAAAAATGTATAGCATTATTTTATTGTGTGAAAAACCATTCTCGCTCACCGTTTTGTGAAATCACAATCATGGACCGCATAAAATACAAATATTATAGAGAAACATAAAACCCAAAAATAGCACAAATTACCTATACATGGAGCCAACTCAGAAAGTGCCAAAGGGCAGGAGGGAGGGTGCGGGTAATTGAGCGGGGTGCGGTGCCGCCTATGTATATATTATTTTCTTACCAGCGTACTGTTCCATTGCAGCCGTGAATGTTGCTGGCACCCAGCACTGTATCGGATAGCCGACGTATTGCTTTGCACTCACAAGTACCGCAAATAGTAGCATAAGCGATCCGGTGTAGAACGAATTCAGTCGATCGACAAAATCGATGTCGCTACGACCACGAAGATGTTCGAGCAACGTTGATGCGTACGACAAAATTACGCTGAAATGGATAAGATAAAATATTTCTGTAATATTTTAAACAAATTGTCAATTCTTACATATATTATTAAAAAGGCAGTCGGAAATAACAAATAATGGTTTGGTTCATTAGACCCAACTTGATTATTCTAAGTAAATTTCAAGATTTCGTAAGCATTATAATAAGCATTGCCTAAAAGCGTTTTTTCAACAATGAAATTTTGTTTTAATAATTCCATTTCCTCTAACACCGTTTAAAACAACTAATCCAGCAATTTTAAATTTCATAAAATAATTTATTTTAATTTGATATAATTTTTGATTTAATAAGATTATTTTTATTTTCGTTTGATGTACAGTTAGGTCAGAGTGGCTTTACAGATGAACTATGCCAATCATCAAAATTTACCATTTTACTATGAAATAAAATCAACTAAAGAAAAAAGTTAGAAAGTTAATATAAAAATAAACTTGCTTCCGTGAAGGGTACTAAAATGGGGTAAACTGGGCAAAAACACACATTTTGACCTCGGACCGCGGAACCAGACCTCAAATCAAAAACGCTCGGGGATGTACACGGTAAATTGTTCGAATGAGCCCATGAAAATCGGTTAAGTCGTTCCTGATTTATGGCCAATCATACACACACACGAGCAAT